>JALLOT010006547.1:0-11877 GCA_036939595.1 Thalassiosira livingstoniorum
AAATGTACTATAAAATTTCTGTTTTATCATCATTATGATAAAAATTCCATAGCAACAGCTGATAAGTAGGGTAGATATCCACATTTTCAACTTCAAACTAAGAAAATAGCATCAGAGATTAGCCCCACTTGGTAGATCCTGTCAAAAGTATGCTATCGTGATGGTAGGTGTGATTGAGGTAGCATCAAGTGACTCCTTGCTTGATTATTAAGAATGTGATTCACACCCTTCACTTTGCTCTGAGAACCCATTCTTATTTCCTCTGTGAGATGGTTTTGATGACGGCAACCACTGTGACACTGAGAGTGCTCAGCAGTTGTCATTACCCCCTCCAAGTAACAAGAGCTCAACCAGGAGGAGCAGTCAAACTCTGTCAAAATTCATTTTTGGATCTCTGCTCCATGAATGAGTTCAAGCTCCTTCAATGGATTGGCACCCAGTTAACTCTTTGTCAATTGATTTCCAATGGAGGACATTGGTGATCAATTCCTTCTTATTCAGCTCTCACTTACAACACCAGTGAGGGAAGTATTGGTAAAATTATGCAATTCATGGAATTGGAATTTTCAAAATGATCATTCCATTTAGCTCTCAGCCAGATGAAGGGAGTGAATCCCATGGTGAGAGTGGTTGCCATGGACAACTAAAGGAAGTATTCAGGCTATTTCATTCTGAAATTAATGAGATTTAGATTAGTTTTCTCTAGAGTTTCCTAAACTTGCCAAAAACCTTAGTAGCATAATAATATTATGCAGAAATAGTATAATCCACTCTGTTGTGTAGAGCCCTTGGGGCATGCAGGCACATACAGTGGGATTAAGTAATAAAAAAACCTGAGGTTCCCCAAGGGCTCTGAAATTTTGTCTTGTCATCTGACCTTGACACTAATCCTGTCTGAGTTTTTCCTACAATATGGTACATCAACCTCCCATAATAATTTTACCAAATTTTCATCATCTACTCAAAAAGGTGCCACAGCTACCCATTGCTTCTGCTAATAACACACTTCTATTGTACTCAATGAATATTAATGATTGTGATTTGGTCCACTCTATCAAGGACACCACTCTTGCAGATTCTTATGACTTATGGTGACAATTACATCTATGGTGATATGCCTGATCTTTTTGACCCCATTGAAAACTACATTCATTTTGTTTCTTGGGAGAATTACAACGTGTCCCTTCTGACACCAAATCAAATTGCAGCAAGGCTGTTTGTTTGAAGAGGAATGCAAGGGGAAGCTACTTTCAATGGAACTGATGGGTGATTACATAATGCATACCATCTGTGCTCTATCTCAGCTGTTGTTGGTGGCATCATCCATGCTCTTTTGAAGAGGAACGTGAGGGAAGTTACTTTTGGCTGATCAGACGGGTGGTTTACGTGACTTGTGCCCATTGCTTTGTCTTTGTCTTCATTGGTGACACCATCCATGTCCTGAATCTTATTGTGTGTGATGATGAAGATCAGTATAATGAGATCAAAAGAATGAATTCAGTGATAGTTTCAATAACAAACTGAGTGAAAGGAAGGACTTCAAAAGCATTGAGGACACTCATGTCAAAATCTTGACTTCCAAAATCAAGGGTACAGTCTCCAACAACTATAATATGCAACCCAAAATTGAAAATGGGACACCCATTGACAATGGTGGAATAGTTTGACCATGGAGATCACCCATGCTCACAGTTATTAGGCTGTTACTCTTTTCTCTCTGAACAATAGTTGCTGTCACAAATATGCAGACATGTATTTGTCTCATGACTTTTGTTGCCCACTTGTAAGTAATTGTTCAATGTGAGTCAAATTGTTTGTACCTTGGATTGTCAAATTTTATTAGGGGCAATAGATTCAAAAGTACATTTTTGTATGTCTTTTTTTGAAGATGAATGCATTAAACACAAATAAGCAGTGCTTGTAATTACAATTGTGCCAATTGGTGTTAGACAAAATACAAAAATGATAAATGCATTTATAAAGGATTATGAAAAGTTACACAAAAAGAATGTTTTATTTGATACAGAGTAAATGATCAATCAAATCTAATTTCAGCATCATTTTTAAATGATGTATTTTCCACACCTGAATTTTTTGCTGTTTCTTACACCAAAAGGAGTTGATACAAGAAATCTCTACACTGCACACAGCAAACATGATGCTGATATGACAGAACCAACCAAGCTGCCACATATCAAGCTATCCAAACCAATGTTGCCAAATCCACTTTTGAATCAGATTCAAGTATCACCCAACATCTGCCACAGTGCCTTATTTGATGCCATCTTTCCCAAACAGCTGCTTCCATACAAATCTTTGAAAAATTCATAAACTAGAGATGCATTGGCTGGCAGTGACAGCAAGAGACCAAGATAATGCACCTGACTGGAGGGGCTGGAGGTTAGATGATGCCACACTCATTTGCCATTTATCCAACAAATATGATCCCCCCAATCATTGGATGAAAAGCATGCTGCACAAAGTGCATCTGTGCACCTGCATCAAACCAAATAAACTCAATCCATTTGCACCCAGCATATTGAACAATAGTAAGAGGAGGATGATGCTGGGGCTGGAGTAGACTAAGGCAATGTCATTATTTGGTATTGGCTGTGGACAGCTTCTGTGTATTGTAGCAAAGGCACTGCATCATCAAAACCCACAAAATTGATAAGGGCAGCATTGGGACTGTGTTTAGAAAGGATGAATTGGAAGGCTGTATTGCAGTGGGTGAGTGTCATGGCTGTATTGTAGATAGGGATTTTCAAAGTGATGGTACAGGTGCATCACTTTGGTGATGGCGCAATCAGTATTGTACCATACAAGGTTACAGCACACAAAACACCTTGTGGAATAGTGACAAGGCTGGGAGATGCGACCAAGTTTCAGAGCCACTGATGCCTCAGTTTTTTTCATTTGGTCTGTCTGTAGCTGGCAACAGCGGGTCTGCACGACAGAGTGGTATAATAGCTAGATCACTCCCTGCAAATGACAATCAATAGATACTTAGAGACAAGTACACGCAATAAAAATAGAACTTGTGTTGTCAAAACAACAGTTATTAATAATAATAATAAAACAGAAATTTTTAAGTACATTTAGTTGATCCCTATGGATAGATGGTTAAGGTTTTTTATTGCAGATGACCAAATCAGAAAATACTTGCTTTCACAATGACGAAAAAATTATTTCCATTTTTGATGCTGGTACCAGTGTTAAACTATTTATTACCCTAAAATCAAATAGATCTTCAACCTGTATTATCTCAGCACTACAGTCCCCCCACACCTTGTTTCAAGTAGGAACCAAGTGCTCATATCTTGTAGGATGGACCTTTTTGTTGCGATTAACGTTTTGTCCAACGTAACATAGCATTATTGGCTAAAACAAAACCTCAAATTTTCTGATAAGGCTACTAAATAGAAACTCACAAAGATATGGTACATAGTCCACAGAGTGGCTACATAAAAAGAAACGAATAGATCTTTTAATTTAGAATATTTTGCTTGATTGCAAGTAATATTGCATGGAGTGAGGATATTTATGAGTTAGATTTAAAAAAAGAAACAGGAAACGTTGCGCATAGATTATATTGAAAAGTAACAAAGGATATTTGGCAAAAGATCTATTTGTTTTTTAATAGTGGAAAAAATATTTCAAAGTCCCATTTCTGACACACAATACATGCATTTGTTGCGTAAATTAAGATCTATTTGATTTTAAAGCTACTATATTGGACTTGGGTATTAAATAGTTTTACACTGGTACATTCTGCATCATATCTCATGATTATTTCGTGTTTCATGATCTACCCAGTATTTTTACATGCTATTGTACTTGTACAATTAGAAAGCTTGCATAAATACCTTTCAGAATATCCAATAAAAATAAGTATTTTCCAGTATTTCCATTTTTTTTTATTTTTGGACTAGGTAAATACTGTTGGTTTTGTTTGCTCAAGCCTTAAAAATAATGTAGGGTGACTGAGGGTGATATTATGTTGTGGTATGGTAGGTAGAAATAGTGCTATGTAGTAAGCTTGGAATCTTATGGAAGAATCCTGGGGAGCTGAGAAGAACCGGAAGAACACAACAACTTCTAAAATTTTATGTGGTGATGTTTTGCCACACCAGAAAACATAATTCAGTTGATGGAATTAGGATAAAACAAAATAAAAATTGTGATGGGGTCTAATTGAATGAAATGGATCAAACTATTAATTCCTATGCCGAAAAAAGTTTCCATCCAAAAAGATTTTTATTACATTAGAGTTTTCCCGTGTCTCGGATCAAGAGATCTAAAGATCTTTCTCAGCCATTCTCAGTGATCACACCAGCACCCGTGCAGCGCTGAATCACAAAATAAAACCAACACCATGAAGAACCCTTTTTCTTGGAGGAGTGGCAATCACAAAAAATCACAACATGCTCACAGCTCACAGGCATGCGCATGCTGGTGCTGTCAATGCCGACCACGACAGAGGGAATTGATTTTATGACAACTCAGAACTCAGCCAGCAAAAAAACAGCAAAACAAAAGCTCTTCCTTGCTCTACCACACCTTGCACAACACAGCTGCTTTGACTGCAACTTTGCCTGGTGTTGCTTCTCATTGTCTCTCACCATTCTGACTCTGACTGAGCACTTCGGCAACAGTGCATTATTTTGCTGAATTATTTCCGCAGCTGGCTCCACCAACACCTGTCTCAAAATCAAGGGAAAAGATCAAATTGCTCTAAGTTACTCTAAGGTAAGGTAAGTATTGGGATGACCAACAACTCAGTCCTATTGGATGCAATGGTGGTGTTGGTGACAGACAATGATCAGAAATGGTGTTTTACTTGGTCAAAATCAGACCAATTGTTGCTGTCAAAAGCTTAGAACCCATAGAGGGTCAATAAAGTTAATGTCAGTGTGCCTCAATTTTATCTGCTTGACCATTAAGACTGTCACTTCCGTTGCAGCTTTTGCTGTGGTGAAGAAGTCCACTGAGCATCACTGTTGTTGGAGGTGCATGTGCATTGGTCATCACTGTAGCTGGAAGAATAGGACTTAGAGTAAGTATTAAAAATAAGCCTTTTTATGTGGGACAACTACTGACTATTAAATCACGTCACGTTTCGTGCTTCGTCACGAATTTTCTTGAAATTCACGTTCTTGTATGAAATTAACACGGAAAATGCATGACTTTGGGATTTTCCCGTGGAAGAACCAAGAAGAACGAAGAACACAACTGTGACGTTTTGCCACGTCAGAAAAAATACCATGCTTTCTCGGTTAGTTGGCGGAATGAAAACAAAATTAAATCAAAATTGTCGCCACTGTGAAGAATTGTATGACCATGCGTAAACATAAGTAAGTATGGTATGGTAGGTAATTAATAATTAATACACTCCTACCTACTTAATTACAATACATACAAAAAATTATCGCGAAAGATTTTTTATTGTTTTAGAGTTTCCCGCATTTCGAAAAAAGAGATCCAAAAAAAATCTTTTCTCTCCTCTCTCAATCGCACGATCCCCCCCGCCCCCCATGCCCGCCACCCACCACCACACAACATCATGTCCTCGCTCAGCGAGTGTCCCCTTACTTGCTGCTTGCCGCCAGGTGACAACACGAACCCTTTCTCTGCTGTCCGCTCCCCGCTGCTCCCGCCACGGCCGGCCACGACAGCGGGAATTGATGATGACAACTCAGAGCAACTCAGCGAGAAAACAGCCACAGCCAGAAAGTCACGTAGTATGGTACGGACACAGCTGCTCTTTTTTTACCTATTGCAACCGTTGCTTCTTATTTTCTTCTCTCGGTTCTGACCAGTTCTGACTCTGTCTGACCCATTCGCAGCAACACGTGCATTCTTTTGCTGAATTATTTCCGCAGCTGACGCCGCCAACCGCCAACAACTGTCGCAAAAACAAGGGAAACGATCAAATTCCTAAGTTACTCTAGATAAAAGGTGAGTATTCTAGGTATTGCTCACCAGACAACATTATCATCATCTTCCGCCCTTCCTCACTCATAATTTCTGCCTTTCTTTCATCCAACTGCTATCTCCCCAACACAACATTATCGATTTTCACAAACCCATTTTCAATCTAATTAAAATCTTCTAACTTCAGAACTTCTCCACCGACCAAAATGAAATTTTCCACAATTGCTATCGTAGCGAGCTTCCTTGGGAGTCAGGGCGTCAGCGCCTTTGCCCCACCAACCAAACTTTCCGCACGCTCCATCTCCACCTCTCCCAGCACTCTTTCTATGGCACTGGACATGCCCCCCGCCGAATCAACTTCAGTCCAGTCTGACATGCCGGTCATTCAATCTCGCGGAGGAGCCCCGGTGGACATTCGCTACTCAGACTTTTTGAAACTCGTCAATGGCGATCGCATTGAGAAAGTGACATTCTCAGCGGATGGGACACAATTGTTGGGTGTTGATACCGATGGGACGAGGATCAAGCTTGAGGCTTTGCCCAATGATCCCGATCTCTTGACTCAATTGACTTCGCACAAGGTAAGCTCTTCCTCGGCAACGCACTAGCATGAGGTGGTCGTCATTATTTCATACTTGCACAATTATGGCGCTAGACGCAACAATATTCATGATGTTTGAGGAAAGCAAAGCGTATTATTCAGCTCTCCACCATATCATTAGCTTAGCGCCGACAATAGAGCTCGCAATGTGACTCAGCATTTGGTGTTTCTTACCCATGGTATTTTTTCACTCTTTGCGTCATCAACTCCAGGTCGACGTCACAGTCCTTCCTTCGAACGAAGCCGCAGGCGGCCTCGGTGACCTCGCCCAATCCCTCATCCTCCCTGCTGCCCTCTTCGCCGGCCTATTCTTCCTATCCCGACGTGCCGGTGGAGGTGGCATGGGCGGAATGGGTGGACCAGGAAACCCTCTGGGAATGGGAAAATCCAAGGCACAAATTCAAATGATTCCAGACACGGGTGTGAACTTCGATGATGTTGCTGGATGCGATGGTGCAAAACTGGAGTTGGCGGAGGTTGTGGATTTCTTGAAGCAGCCTGAGGTGTACTCAAAGAATGGGTGCAGGATTCCAAGGGGAGTCATTTTGGACGGACCTCCCGGTACTGGTAAGTTTTCTTCTTTCTTCACACATGAGAGATTTTTCATGAACGATCTAAGATCTGGGCTTACGCATTGTATTAATTTATCACGATCCACAGGTAAGACTCTTCTTGCTAAAGCTGTAGCTGGAGAAGCTGGAGTTCCATTCATCTCCATCTCGGGTTCTGAGTTTGTGGAGATGTTTGTTGGTGTGGGAGCATCACGTGTTCGTGATGTTTTCTCACAAGCAAAGAAGAACGCACCTTGCATTATCTTTATTGATGAAATTGACGCCGTTGGTCGCCAACGTGGTGCTGGATTTGCTGGAGGGAATGACGAACGTGAACAAACCATTAACCAAATTTTGGTAGAGATGGACGGTTTCGATGGAAACCCTGGAATTATTACCATTGCGGCAACTAACCGCGTGGACATCTTGGATCAGGCATTGCTGCGACCTGGACGTTTCGACAGGAAGATCACAGTCGATCTCCCTGACTTTAGGGGACGTACACGAATTCTTGGGGTCCACGCTCGCGGAAAGCCCCTGGAACCAGATGTTGATCTTGAAGCCATTGGACGTAGAACACCTGGATTCTCCGGGGCACAACTTGAGAACTTGATGAACGAGGCAGCTATCACTGCCGCGAGGAAAGGAAAGTCCACTATTGGATGGGAGGAAATTGATGGTGCAGTAGACCGTATTATGGTTGGCCTTGAGAAGAAAGGAGGCACTGCAATGCTTTCCGTGAAGCAAAACGAGCTTGTTGCTGTGAGTACTCTTTTTTGTATTTCTGGACACATTAATCGCTCAATATTCCAGACTAACATGATGTGTATGGACCCCAACACTTGCTACTCCATAGTACCACGAAGCAGGCCACGCCATTGTTGGAGCATTGATCCCTGATTACGATCAAGTTCAAAAGATTTCCATTATTCCCCGTTCCAATGGAGCTGGTGGTCTCACTTTCTTCTCCCCACAAGAGGCTCGTCTTGAATCTGGCATGTACTCCAAGCAATACCTTGAATCTCAACTCGCTGTTGCACTCGGAGGGCGTCTTGCCGAAGAACTTATCTTTGGAGAAGACTTGGTCACAACCGGTGCATCTAATGATATTCAGCAGGTAGCCAACATTGCCAAGCGCATGGTCAAGGAATGGGGAATGTCCGAAAAAGTTGGACCAATTGCGCTCGAGAGACCGCAATCAGGAGGACCTTTCATGGGACGTATGATGGGAACACGTCAAACACAATGGGGATCAAAGATCATGGGAAATGTAGATATTGAGATTGAGCGTCTTGTGAACAATTCTTACCTTACGGCGAAAAAGATATTGAGCGAGAACATGGACTTGTTGCAGCATCTCGCCAAGACTCTTGTGGAGCAAGAAGTTGTCAGTGCAGAAGAATTCCAGATGATGATTGTTGAATTCAACGCAAAGGTTGTTCCATTCAAAGTCATTGGAGAGGAGAGGAACAGGGACAAACTCCCCTTCCAAGAAATGCCTGCGACAGTGTAAATATTTGTAACGGAGGTAACGCAGTTCGAAATGGCTTGGTTTCAAAAGTGTGACAAGTCAAGTTAAATTCGTCAAATGAATATCCAACGCCATTTCTTTCTTGTCTTCAATTTCTAGAGCTAGGTACTTGAGACCGTGACGGGGTGAAGGGTGTAAATTCCAAAATAAAATAAAAATCACAAACTGAAAGCAGCAGATTTCACTACAAGCATGCATAGTAGAAAAGACAAAATCTCTGTCGCACGTGCACAACACAAGCCCAGCACCTTAATCATCTAAGTGTATACGGACAACAATACTGAACCAGTAAATGTTATGACTTTTAGAGAGTAGTACAATATGGCATAGTAATGAATATCACGCCCGTGTGTGAAAAAGTGGTTACTCGATGTTTACATGTATTCAATTTGGTCTATGACACAAGAATTATCGGGTGCAAGTTATTTTACCTTGAGTTGTCCATCTCTCATGCTACTCTTGAGTGTGCGTCTAATAGCATCACCATGAGAGGGCATAGTAGTGAGAAATGATCAGCAGCTCGCAATTGTTCGTGAAAAAGATGTGTGGCTCAGATGGCAAGATTTCTGAGAATGAGACACACACTTGAATGAGACCATCTCCAACTGTTTTCTTTTGGCACATTCGATATCAATGAAAGAATGAGCTGTCAAGTGCTCAATTAAAACGGCCTAGAGTGGACTCTGTAAGGAACCATACGCCCAAAAATAATAGTATGACTAGCTAGCGCTGAGCATAAATGCTTAGATGTTGTTCATCAAGATCTTGCTCTTTACATCAACATTCTAGTTATCATTTTTGCTCTTCATTCATTATGATGTTACTTTTAAAAACCTAATAGTTTGAAGATTTGTAGATGCCATCGTGATTATTTTTTCTTACAAAAATGTTCCAATCTATTATCATGAATGTCCATAAAGATAAGCCATTGGCTGATATGATATGATTGTGAACATTATTCCATAGTACCGCTCTTTTATTTTTTGAAATAAATCAATATAATTGAATGTTGCTGTTGGCACTATCAACTATTACTCCAGGCATAACCCTAGGTAGTACATTGGAAAGTAGGGACAAAGTGTGAGGATAACAAAATAAATAACGTAAAAAATTTGACGAGTGGCTGGTAAATTTTAAGCTGAATTCCTCAACTTTATTGCTACCATTCAAACAGGCCAAACAAATTATACCAGAAAATTGAATAAGATTTTTTAATGCAAAGTCTGAAGACAGAAAAAATGGCTCTCTAATAATGTACTGTAAAACTCGTAAAAACCAGTCATCTTATAATCTGTAATCAAATTTTACAGTATCAAAATGATTTTTGTAACGAAACCAAGAGTGGGTGCATTTTATGAAATGTAGGAATTATGTTACTAAATAATGAATACACTGTACTTCATCAAAAATTCATTCATCAAATATTTAGCAACACAGCAATACCAATCATTGGTCTGGATGGGAAAAATAAATGTCACTGATGGGCCAGCCAGAATGTACAACAAATAATAATGAGAAAGAGATAAAGCTTTGATTTTTTCACTAGACTGCTCTTAAACTGAAGGTACACTACTTGCCACCGTAATTACAGATAGAAGCACAAATGATCATAATGTTGTCCAATGGAGTTCCCTTTTTGCTCCCACCAATAATAACAAAATATAGCCTCATTCACTTTTTCATAATCAGTCATTCCAACCCAAATAAACAGCACATCAAAAAACTCAAACATTAAAATGAGACTGCAAACACATCATGGACTCTGAATGGAAATATTAGAGTTAATAAGGAGAAAATGAAGCAATTACCAAGTGTATACACCACTCATGAAATATGGCACACATTCATCGAGAGAGAAAAATAAATTGCTACTAAAACAACCAAAATAAAACAAATAAAAGAATTATGGTAATTCACAGACTTTTTCTATGAATGAGACTAAAATAATACTCCCTCTTGGCTTAAGCTTTTGACCCTTGGACTCAAACCATTATGTAGGAACTGTCCAATAGTTTGCCCAACACTCATGACCAAATTTCAACATATGCAGTTTTTGTTTCTGAGTTGTATGAACCCTAAAATGTACAATGGGAGATGGTTTGGGCCAATTATGTGAAGCAATCCTAGGCTTTTTCATGCAGAATGTACTGAATCAAAACCAGGGTCAGAAGTTAAGGCCAGGAGGGAGCAAGGGAGTGAGGGAGTAAGTAAACAGGTCAATAATGATTTTTTCTAACATTGATGTATTACTCAGTAATAATCTACAAAAAATTAGGTTCACCAGTTTGCTGTCAATGTTCAACTGTATAAAATTAACATGATGATGATGAAAAAAATTGCAGTTCACAGTTATATCTATATTATTTTTGAAACATTGTCCCAATGAAGCCATAAACTATTTTGAGCTTCTACGACAGTGGGAGCACTCATTTCAATAGCAGTAATTTATGTTAGGCCTTCAATATTCTGCTTCATCTGCCAAGGAAGATGAGTTTGCTGCTTTCCAATCAGTTTCTTCTAAAAACTCTTGACTTGAGTTTGCATTGTCCTCACAGAAACATAATATTTTGCATTCAGCTACCTTTTCCTTGTACATCCCCCACACAGAGAAGAAAAGTTTCCAAGAGAAAAAATGGTTAGATCCAGAATATTTGGATCCAGATCCAGATCCAGATATAGAAAAAATTAAAAAAAAAACCATTGACATCAAAATAAAAAACTGAATTACTTGGAATAGGATCAAATATTTATACCTTGTTCCTGCACCTACATCTAATTGATTGTAGAATCCCTAGCATCTACTTACTTACCTACCATATGATGCTGCTTAAACTTGATTTTGTAAGATTTTATTATGCTAAAGCAACTAGTGGACAATATTGCTTGGATAGAATAATCCATCCATCCATATCTACTCCTTAAAATTACAGCAGCCAATAGTCAACTCACAGCAACAAAGACACAATGGCCAAAAATAAAAATCAAATACAACAGCCAAGACACATCTGTCATCACAAAACAGCTGCATGATCTAACGCACAAGAAATTAAAATAAGACTGTCTCAACACATTTACATCAAGAAAAAAGATGTTCTGTGTAATTGTAGAACAAGTTAATGATCTAGTTGGTATATTGAAACAAATATATCAGTGCTCAGACATAAACTAGTCTTGTCATTGATCCAGTTACATCGGAAAAAGAAAAAATTCCCTTATCGGTTTTTTTCGGAACGATTTTCTAAACCCGTAAATCAGGTTTA
>JALLOT010006562.1:0-12263 GCA_036939595.1 Thalassiosira livingstoniorum
TTTAGTTGATCCCTATGGAAGACGGGTTATTAGACCCTTCCTAAATTGCACTCGCCGGCGGACCGACTCGTAATATGAAAAAATACTGTAAATTAAAGTGCCCTAGGCACTGGATTCAGCCTCCTCATTGCGAGAGGGCTGAAAAAATTTGTCAAGTGTCCACTGTCCTTTCTGTAGCTGGGAACATTCTGTTATGTACGCTTCTCGAGCTACCACAACCAGCTTTTGAAGTTCCCGCAGCGCTGCCAGAGACATTGACTGAAAATAAGCATCATCATGCTCTACAAACCGATAATGCCTATAATTGAGCACCTCCCTACGATGCTCCCGAACCCATAATAGGTCATTTACGATGCCCCATTTCTCCGAGTCCCGCACCACATTTGATCCCTTATGTAAGGCGTGATTTCGGACATCCCATTGTGTTTTTTGATATTGTGTCCAGATTTGGAGCTGGAACCACCGTAAGATGGTTTCTGCCCGTTTCTCCTCGCTGGACTCAAGGTATGATCTCCATTCCAGGCTCAAAAAGCCTAACCGAAAGAGGTCCCGTCCAATTCGGTTCTGTGCCTGAAGAATATTGCGTTCCCACTCTGATTTATCCTTCCAAACCGTGTCAAGATCATCGTTGGATAAATATTGAAGGAACACGTTAAGTAATCGTTGCGGTATTTTCCGCTTGGCCCCCTCTTGCCTCATCTGGTTAAGGCTGTCTTGTCGTGCTGCTGCCATCGCCTTAGACGGACATTGAAGCAAGTGAGCAAATGTCTCATCACGTGCACCGCAGCACGGGCAAGCACTGATGGTGGTTCCATAATGGGTGTGGTTGTGACCCACTGGAAGCCATTTGAAAAGAGTCTTGCTGACTCGTGTCGACTGGTGGTCTTTTAAGGTCGCCTTGACATCCCCCAGCACTCTCCAGTCTATAAGGTCGATTACCTCTGGCTGGAGGTTGTGACGCTCTTGGATGTATTGACGTAGAGGCTCTTTGGTGAAGGCCTCTTTTATAACTTGCTTAAAATTCGCTGTAACCCATTCGTCCTCCACTCTAAGCATGGCTCGTGACCCCTTCAATGGTTGGAAGGACTCAACACTCTCATTGCAGTCCAGACATTGATTAGCATGCGAATCACATCCTACATTTACTATCTCCTGATGTGTTAACTTCCTCTTCTGTTTATTCTTAGCCGCTGAATCCATGTGGCCCTTGACATGGGTGAATGTCACCATATGTTGTGTCTTCTCCACCAGATGGTGGATTGCCATGACCACGTCCATATCGGAAGAAAGATACGTTGCAGGGCGGTATATTGGAGCATTTAGCTTCTTGATCCCACTCTCACTATCACAGTGTTGATCGATATGCACTGGTGAGGATGGAAGCTGATTTATGGCATCTTGAAGGGCAAGGTGCATACCTTCAAGCTCCCCACGGAAGGAATGCTTTGCAGTGGAAAAGTCAAGAGCCTTGCGAGCAATTTGTGCCTCATGTGGTTTTTCGGGAGGCTGGCCTTCAATAATCCATCCTACGGATGCACGTTGATATTTAACCCTGACAGAGGAGTCACTCACCACCATCACTGTCTTGTGTTTTCGCCTCCATTGGATGCGGTTTTCTACAATCTTGAAGTTCCTCCTCTTAGCGGGACGCTGCTTCTGGTGGAAGCGCTTATTCGTCCACACTTTCTCTTCCACATGCTGGACGTCAATTGGATAACATTCTGGAGTGATTTCTCCTACTTTGTCAGTTTGTGTGTAGAAACCATTTACTCCTTGTTGCTGAAACTGGATAACCCTGTCTGGTTCTCTGATGAGAATGGAGGATGGTGCAAGATAGCTGTGATACTCCTGATGCCGTTTGCACGGCAGCCAAGGACCCAGTGGTTTATCTAATGAATAGTGCATTAGTTTGGACCAAGGTTGAGCTGTTGAACAGCACGATAGTCGTAGGCACCGGCGAAACGTGGCCCATGCCTCCCGCGAAGGCTCTACCATATTTGGCCATTGAAGATTGGAGGGAGCTCTCCATTGCCCCCAGAGGCGAGTGATAGGGATGAAATCTCCGCTGATTGATGCAATGTCTGCCACCGTGATTATTCGGAGCCACATTCTGACATCATTCGCTTGAATCAAGTGTTTAGGTTTGATTGCTGGAATAGCAGCAAAGGCCTGCATGAGTGATTGATCTCCTTCGCGTTGCAGTGGAGGTAGCCACAATCTCTCCACCCACATTTTGCCATTTATGGTGTTCAGGGTGGATCGGATGTGCCGAATCCACCCATTCTCTAACTGTGGGCATGGCAGTGTCACCTCTTCCCAGAGTGAGGTTGTGAACCCTGACACCAGCTGTGCACTCTGCAACACTACTAACATGTCAATTGCAGGGATCTGATTATGGCAAAGAGTGCGTATGACATACGTTAGGTTTGCCTGGGCCTGAAGGGCTTCCATTGTTGGGAGATTTAGGCCTCCAAGATGGATTGGCCCACACACCACTGCCCGTTTCATTTTGCGATGAATTCCGAGTCGAGGAAGAAATGTGTTGTGCACCATGACATCTAACTGTTTACATTCTTTGGAGGTGAACTGTGACAGTTGGAGACCATACCACGTCTGAGGTACTAGGTGAAGTTGCAGCATGACTTTGGTAGATTTTTGATCAAGATGGATTGTGGCCGCTGCCCTGCATGCTGCTGCTACTTTGGCCCGTCGTTGGGTGAACTCCTGAGCCTGATTTCCATCTGCTGTCAAAAAATAGCCAAGGCCTTTGTTTGGATCCTTCGGTGCAAGTTGCCTTATGGGAGAGGATGCTCCTTTTACATCTTGCAGGCTGAATTCAAACTGGGAAGTTGTGTCTATCACCAGCCGTCCACGCTTCTGTTGGAAGCCGAGCACTTGAAACGCACATTTGTGGAATGCTGTTGCCTGCCCCACTACATCATTGCAATTTACTAGATGTTGTGCCCCACTATTAAGTTTGGCCACCGCATTTTCACTCGCTATTGATCCCCACTCCTTGTCCATTGCCCACGTGTCTGTGTCGTCCACATAGGCATCATTATTCTTGGTTATGGCTAAGTCACCAGTGACCGATGTGAGGGAGATGCCAGGGTATAGACTGGAGTGGGCTGCAAGAATTGTGCTACTTAGCAGAACCCACAGTGACGCCACGTCCCCTTTTCCCTGGTATTCGCCTTGGAGGAGTGCTTCCATGGGATCTTGTTTGTAACTTGTTGGAGAAACTCCAAGGCTGGTCTTGACATGCCGGGACAAGCCATGGATGACTTTGCTCCGTGCACGAAGGACATTAATGTCCATCCCAAACTTGCCTGATACTACATTCGAGAGAGAGGGATGCATGCGGTCAAAACATGCTGTTTGATCGTTGGCAAACAGTGCTATTGTCACCTTCATGTAGCGACCGTACTCAAAGGTCATCATTTTTCGGAAAGCTGCATCTACTGAAGTGCGATTTGCTCGACCTCCCCACTGCTCTGGATGTAAACCTGATTTCTCTGCATTTTTCATGAGCCGTTGCGAAAACAATATCTTGAGGGCTGTGTTAAAATCAGCCTCCAATAACCCAATAATCCTCAGGAGATGAATTTTTCTGACTCCCGGCTTTTTTTCCAGCATCACATCTATCGACGTGAGCCACCTTTCATTGACAAAGCCATGTACAAAGGGAAGGCTCATCATGATGCTAAGCCATTCCGCAAAATCATCTTCTCTTGCAAGGCACTTCCAAATTGTGTAATGCAGCCCTGATGGGGAAGAAGACGTGCGTTCTGCAACTTTGTGAAAAGCCGCTTGGAAATCCTCTTTCGAAATCATCCCTAGGATCCTTGGGAGTGCTTTATCCTTATCAGTCCGAGCTACTGCCAACACCCAAGCCCTAATTGCCTCGTTGGCACATTCATCTAACGAGATTGTCCCATTCAGAAGATCCTCATACAGATCTCCTGTGCCATGGTCCGATTTGATGTGGTGCATCAACGGATCATGCGACCTTCCCTCTTCCACACTGGCTTGCTGGAGGTGGCGCTTGTTGCGTTCCTGGAGCAGCCTTTCAATTTCCCTAGGGTCTGTGACCTCTCTCCAAATTGGTGTGGGGAGGCTAACACTGACCAATACAAGAACGTCTCCCTCTTCCTCCACTTCAGCTGGAGTTGCATCATCTGGGAGGACTTTCAAATGATGATGACGGTAGAATTTCGTGGGATGAGTCGGAATCAATGATGGTTGTGAGGAGAATGCTGAGTGGCATTCAAAGACTCCTTGGCTGTAGTGATATATTTCCCGTGTTGATTGGGAGTAATACCACTCCTGTTGAGGAACTTCAATTCTGTCTATCCCTCCATGCGATCCCTTCATTGCAGCTGAGATTTTCCGATGAATGGCACGTTTCTTTGCCATTGCAGCCATTGATTCCATCTTTTTCTTCCAGTCTGGTTCACCCGCAGCTCGTGCAATGTCCTGTGCATTTTGCTCCAGCCATTTCACCCGATTGGCCACTGCCTCCTTTTGAACTTCCCAGAGTTTCTGCCGGGCCTCCTTCACTTTCTGCTTGGCTTGCTTCCTCGACAGTAGTGCATACTCCTCTTCAGCTATTTCCAGCTTGATGGCCAGATCTTTCATCTTCTCTGTCAATTGGGTATGACGGTATCTTGACGATTTCACTGCCTTCCAAAATCTGAGGCGTTGGCCATGCTCTGTTAAAATGGGAGAGCGTTGGTACCCAAACTTCTTCTTCACTACTTTCTTTGCCACTGCTAAGATGCACTCTTGAATTTCCTTGTCAAGAGTATTGTATTGGCGAATGAGCACCTCCGTTGGGCCATCTCTCTCCATTTCCCGAGCAAGGTCCTGCACTTTGGATTTGAACTGCTTTTCTTGCGCTAGCTCTCTGAACGCCTTTGTAAAGTTTTCGCATTTATCAGCTTGCTCAAGGATGAATTCCCTTGATGGGTTCATGACCGGGCGATTGATCAAGCCTTGAAATAATTCCTTCTCATCCAAATCCATATACAGCATCACATGGTCTGAGATGATCTCGTCATGCAATCCCAAAGTGCCAATCTTGGAGATGGCTGGCAGGATGGCCTCATCCACCAAGATATAGTCTATCCTCCTCGATCCTCGTGCATATGTTGGGCGGAGGTTGTCCGTCCCAATCTTGGAGAAGAATGCATCTACCAATTGAGTGTTTTCAAGGAATTTGGCAAAGGACGCTCCTGACTTGGCCTCCCAGTCATCATTCGCGTCCATCATTAAGATTGGTCTATACCCTTCAAGTCGTTTGGCTGTGATGAGCTCTTGAAGATCGTTGAGTAGTCTCTGCCTCGGATCCATTGATGTATCCCCCTCACTTATCATTTCTCTGAGTTGTTGCATGTAGGCCGTTGCTGGCCCTGCATCTGTTCCTTTGGTTTGAGGAACTCGGTATGCCGAAATCAAGAAGATTCCTTCATCCCTCTGACCTCTCATTGTCATCCAAGAAAATCTTCCCCAAGAGTCGTGCCCCATTCGATGAACTCTTCCCGTGTGCTTGCCCACCGCTGCAAGCATAGTTCCTCCTGGCAGATAGCTGACATCATGTGATGATAATGACGAGGAGACTGCCATTCTTGTTGACCCCAAATGAAAGTTTAGTTGAGACTGCATTTTTTGACGGTTTGACGAAGTCCAGTGGATGTTTGTCTCAGTGAACGCCGCTACGTCTAGTTGGAGAGCTCCCATTGCCGCCACTTCAGGCATGACTGTGAGGTTCTCTCTCAGGCTAATGCCATTAATATTCTGGAGAGCCACTCGCATGATGTTGGGAGGCTTGTCTTCCAATTTGTCTCCTGTTGCCTCTATCGTCTCATTTTCTAGCGGTATCCCCAGACCTTCACGAAGGGATTGCTGTGTTAATGCATTTCGCTGTTGTTTTGGCTTTGTTGGTTTAAAATAATTTTGAATCGTCCTTATTGCTGGGCTCGTGGCCTTCGGAGGTTTAGTTGGGCCGCACATTGTTGATGCTCTTGATAATTGATTGAATTTGTTGTATATTATTGATGTGGATATTTGTTGTTGAGGTTAATGATTTTAAGAGATGATGGTCACTGATTTTTTTGCGCTAAGTCGCGCCGAGCGCTTCATTCCTTCTACTTGTAGCATTCCACATTCTGCCTTGTCATTGTCATCTCCCTGAGGAGTCTTTGAATTGGTTTTGAGTGCTTTTTTCTTTTCTTGGTCCGATTCCACTGCTGAGGTGATATCATTACCCTCATTGAAAAGAGGCATTTCTGCCACTTTTTCCATATCCACCTCATGCTCTGATTCTGAGCCACTATCCAGCTGAAAAACCTGCTCCTCTTTGGCCTCCTCTTTCTCCGGGCTGCCAGTGCGTTGGATTTTCCACTTCTCTCCCTGATTTGCATCCTCTGCACCCACTCCTTTCTCCCCATTGGTTGATTGCGACTCGACATCTTCATCCATTTTGAATTGTTCATTGAGGACTATTGGTTGGATTCCATGAGCACTGGCCTCTTGTGCCGGTGAGGCGTCGCCTCCTTCAGGTTCTTTACCCTCCTCTATTGCCATTAATGTCTTTCCTTGCTCTACCACCTCCTCATTCCCTTCTCCTCCTGTTTTATTCTGTTGGGTTCCACCATTATCAGACTTCTTTGTCTCCACTGATGCTGCGAAGTTTACCGACTGCAACGAATGAGGTGTCAATTGTGACAACGCCTCTGTTGGTTCCGGCGTCCCCATGTCCACCCCAGGTTGTGCCATTTTGGGTTCTCTGGAGGGAGTATTCATTTGCACCATCTGATTTTCTTTTGTATTCACTGCTTCCTCCTTTGATTTTCCCTGACCTCCTTGCACAGGTGGTCGATACGATGGGCCATCCCATACAACCTCTACTTCTACCTCACGATGCCCACTGGGATTGCTAAAGCGTCTCACATGCTGGGGGCGTTTGGCCAGGACCTTGTCCATTTTTCCACTGACATCAACATAGAGCTCCGCTATGTGTTGGATTGGAGCTTCCATTCCAACCAGGTCCGCTGCTGTCAATGCTCCAGCTGCTCTGATTGCCGAGGTGTACTTGTCAAGAGACGAAACAAGTTTGAGTGTGTTCCCTGTCTCTTGAGCTAACATTTCCTCACCCGATTGAATGAAGTCATTTTTCATTTGTCTAATCTCTGCCACACTCATTCGAATGCGGTAAGAGATTTGACGGTATCGTGTTTGCAATTCAGTGAGTTTCTTCAGTATCACTTTAAATTCAACTTGGTCCTCGTTCTCCTCCACTACATTGACCATGTGATCAATGATGCTGTCAGCCAGTGTCTCTAGTTTGTTGCTGTCTAGCAACGTTTCTGCCTCCGAAGTCTTTGTGAAACTTTCCAGCTTAAGGATAAGGTCTGATTGCCGTTTGGGTTGGGCTGCTTTGCTCTTTAGTTGCTTGACTTCTGCACTTATTTCCACTAGTCTTGCTTGAATTGCATTCACCGTTGTGAGGATTGATGATGTCACCGTCTCGTGGGTGTTGTCCTGCGCCTCAAGATCTTCAAATTTCTTCACCAGAGTTGCCACATTTGCTTTGACATCCCTCGACGTTTGCATTAGATGGTCAATGCTTCCCCCATACCGATGCAAATGATGCTTTGTCTCCGATTGCATCTTCGCCACTGCCACCTGAGTCTCAGATGTTGCCAGTTTCATTTCTGCATCCACTGACATAACATCCAATGACGTTGGGATATTCCCCACCGTTTTAGCAGTCTGATGAAGAGTGCCCATCAACTGTTCCTTCTCTTTTTCTGCTTTGAGAGCATCCTCCTTTCGCAGACGTTGTAGCTCTTGTAACTCCTTCGTATTCTCTGCTAGTTGTTTTGACATTTGTTGCAAGAGCTGAGTCATCATCCCCATTTCTCCACTCACCGTCAACTGTTCATCCTGAGTGGCTACCGCTTTTGGTGGAGCTGGCCCCGCATCCCAGTATTTGCTAGATTCGATGGAATATGATAGTCTGGAAATGGCTGCTTTGCCTAGAAGGTTTCTGATTGCCATTGGAAGAGGGCCAGACACCGCCTGCTTCGTTGATTCTTTATGTTCTCCATTTATCTGAAACGTCCACTGTTTGCCGCACGGGCCTCTCTGGATTTTGGTAAAGGGAGTACTGTGCATCTTTCCTCCCATTTCAAAGAGGTTGTCTGATGACACCAAGATCTGCCCCAAGCTCAGCATGTTGGGTGTGATGGAACCATTTCCATCTCTCACTTGGATTGCTGGAGTGAACTCAAAGAAATCGAAGCTCGAATCCATTCCTTCTACTTTAATTGCCTTCACCTGTTTGAGGAAGTCACTTTGGATCTCCACTGCGATGTGGAGCTGGCTCAGGTTCCTGTACTTCGAGGGAGGCACAAACTCCAGCTTCAAATCGTAAGTCGCTGGGTAGTTTACTGCATCTTTGCATGGTTGGATTTCTTTCAATGCATTTTCCACTTTATCATGGGAGTTTGGTTTTGCCATCACCACAAGAGCTCTGGTTGTTACCGCATGAATGGCTGTGTTCTGTTGATCAGTATATGCTGGAGCTGTAATAGTCCTCCACACTACATCAAAGTTGCTGTGGTTGAGCGAGCATACAAGGGAAGCTCTCTTGATCAATTCTTTCTTCACTGCCACTACATCATTCGTGATGTTACTGTGTTGAAGAAAGTACAATGGAGTTGCCCCATGACTGTATTTGGAGATGTAGCATAATTCCATCTTGTTGGCTTTTAGGAACTGAAGATGATTTGCTGTTTGATCCTCATGCTGAGTCAAGTTTCGGTGAGCTAGTTGAGGGAGGGAGAAGCTGGACTGAAATTGCATTTCGAACTGAACTCCTCCTCCTGCCACTTTTGCATGGGAGTGCAGGAAAGGCACCCATTCTTCCTGGGACTCGGGGATAGACGCCCTATCATCTATGATTCCCCCTCCCATGTCTCGCACACTAATTGTCTGACCCATGGCTTCAATTTCACGGAAGAAATGGTAACTCAATCTCCTCGCCACTTGGTGATATTGTTGCATTTCATTGTCCTTGCTCACTGTTCTCACCAACACCTTATACACCATCTGCGTTCCGTTTTCTGCTGCCACTTGTGGCTCATTTATGTCATCTTTGGCTGGAGCAAACTTCTGCACCTCATTGATTAGGGTCCCTGGCACCCAAGTAAGAGTTTGAAGATGATTTGAGGTGAGAGACCTCAAGTGCTGAAGGACTAGGTTGCTCTGCATGTCAAAGTACTGAGGAATGAGTCTTTGGTATTGTTGCATTAAGTCCTCCTTCTTCTTTGTTTGGGATTTACTGTTAAACACCGCCATATCCAAATTCATTTTCGTTGCTGGCACTTTTAGTTCACTTAGATCACGAGGTGGGTGGAGGCGACGTACTGCATCATCTATTTCGATGAGTTGTGGGAAAGTAAATTCAATGGACATTCCCAGCGCCCGTGCCATGTTGGCTACTCCCCCATCAGTCACAATGAGCCGCCTTAATACCTCTGCTGGTTGATTTTGAAGCCCTTTCATTATATCCGACGCATGCTTTGAGTAGAAACATGTTACAAACTTGGCAATGAAGGGAGTGAGTTCTTCACTTGACGGTTTTGCCTTTTGCATGATCGTGCTAAATGATTTGCCCATTAGCAACCTGACACGCTCGGGAGATAGACTCCCCTCATCACTCGGAATCGTTGGAGGATTTGCCATCGACTCAACTATTTTTGTTGCATATTCCCTGTTATTGCAAATCTTGATTAATTCCCTCGTCGACTTTGTACCCAGGTAGTCTGCCGCTCCCGCCAGGGCTCCACCGGTGAACATATGCGCCCTTCTAGCCGCGATGCTGACGAGCACATTTAAGCCCTCCCTTTGCTTGAGGGTTGTAACATTATCGGCCTTTATGTCCTCATCAATCGGCTTCGCAATGAGTTGGGCTAGAATGCTTTTAGCCGACGAGCTGACTTCCCCAAATGGGATGATGTCCTTTCCTCCTCCGCCCCCGCCATATTCATTGTCGATTGTGAAGGTCCAGCTCTGTGGCTGATAGTCACCACGCCCACGGCCCATTCCACGGTTGCTGCTGTTTCCTGACCGACCCCCAGGACCACGTGGTCTGCCATTTGATCTCTTTCCCCTCGATGGTGGCATCGTCTGCCCCCTCCTCATGATGGACGTTGGCGTCACCGGACGAGCCGACATGATCTTTTTTTCTCGTCCTTTTGTCAGATCGTTGGCGATGCTTCACTGTTTGAAGTGGTTAAAGTCACTCTCTGTGCTTGGTGGTGACAGGAGTGTTGTTATTCGTTGTTAATTTGTTCTAATGTGTGTTGGATGTGTGTGTCAATGGGACCCGTCGTCGCGGAAATCCCATTGGCTCTTCTTGCCTCCAGAGACTTTTTCGTTGCTGTAGGAGCTCTACAGAGGATCTGGTATTCAGGCTTGTAGCGTACGTAAGTTTTGTGTAGAGTATACTATTTTCCAACTTGGCTCTCCCCGAAAAAGTGCGAAAAAGTCATTGGTAAAATTGTATGAATATTTTGATAAAAAGCATCTATTTTTTTTCTGAAGGTAACATCATTTTGTTTTAGGTACGTGCCAAACAACCTTCAACTAAACAAAAGAAAATCTTTGCAAAGGCATATCTTTTTATAGCCTCATAATTGAGTTGTGTACTACACATCATTGAAAATCCCTCAAAACCAGCTTCCCAATGATGCATAGAAGTCCTATATTACCAGTATTTAATTATAATCAAGTGTTATCACTAAAACCAAGCACTATTTTTTTACCTTCAATTAGAGGTTATTATTACGTAATATTATATTATGTATATGACTTAAAACTAAATACATACAAAAAAACATGCTACGACATACGTCCTCAATTTTTATGATGTGTTGTTATGAACCCAGTAGAATGCCAGAGAAAAATACAACAACAAAAATACAACACTCTCTCTCCCAAGATATATTGCACAAAGAACCCGTGATGGCAATTTACAAAGTACTTATCATAATATATGATTTAGGTAGAAAGGGGTAAATACACTTGGAATTTTGAAGGAAAAATGAAGGACGTTGTTGCGATTTCGTATGGCCACTTATTTTTATTACTACAACTCTACCTGCATTAAAATCAATCATTATAGCAAATCAATCCATATGAGTATACCCGTATTGCGAGAAAACTGCTACACAAATTGCCCTGAAAAATTGACCAAATGAAAAGCTTAGAATCTCAGTTTTTCATAGAGGTATGGTTATGGGGGTTATGGGGGGGGGGTGTTTTCATAGCAAAATGCGCAAAAAAAAGCAAAATAGAATGAGGACATTTTAATGATTGAGTATAATTAAACACTGGTACCTACGGACAATTTTAGACCAAAAAAGTGCCTAATTTGCAATTTATAGTCTTTTCTTGAAACGTCACACATCCGGGAAAGTTGTTCCAGGAAGCTTAACTTTGAGTTGTGGGACGGTTTCAATGTATGATGTCACAACAAATCATATTAAATCAGTTGGTCTCCCGCAATCCCATTGTATAAAAGACCTTTACCCTGCGAGCGCCTACGTGGATGGGCGGATGGTTCTGATTGGTTCTGACTGTTGACTGAATGAATGGATGGTTGAGGATGGTTGATAACTAGGCAGGTACTTACCTTAGTATTGTACTATATTACCTACAATACTACCTAGAGAGGGTTGGTATTGTACTATACAATAATATTAAATTAGGTACGTAAGTACCTACATGATACAATACCCTAATTATTGGTGAAAGTGTACCCGGTATGTTTTCAACTTATTTAGCCGGTACGCTTTTAGGACTATTGCCATTTAGCCGGTACATTTTTAAAATACCATGGACATCCGGTATGCAATCATGCACAGTCATGCGCACAAGGAAGGCCAATCTCTTACGTGGCAAAACAAGATGGGGAGATTTAAAGAATAAAGAATTTTTTGATTGAAAGTGTACCGGTAGTATCCGGTATGTTTTCAAGAATTTTAGCTGGTACACTTTCAGGATTGTAAATTTTAGCCGGTACCTTTTCAAGCCCCCGGTGCTTTTTCACCAATAATTAGGGTAGTTTGTACGAAAAATCATAATTTCAGTTTATGATGTTTTTAGCTCTTTTGTGATTTCAACGTTACTCGAAACGGAAATACTACGAAATCGCTATCAATTGATTTTTTGTGTTTTGCAGATGATTTGCAGGT
>JALLOT010006604.1:0-13792 GCA_036939595.1 Thalassiosira livingstoniorum
GTAGTTATATACTTTTGACGAAGGACTCTAGAGAGAGGTAGATACCGGCCTACCGGTAGAGATACTTGCTTAGGTATCAGTAGTAGTAGGTATGGTACATCATCAATTATACTTAGATATGTTGTGATCTGTTGTGATCTAGATTACCTAAGTAAGTATGGTACTCTAGGTAAATACTTACCTTTGGTATGGTACCACTCACTTCCTTATTGAATGAAACCATTTGTATCAAAAAATCCATAAAATTGATAGACATTGACCTAAAAAAAAATAAAAAGATTTCAATCGCAAAAATTGCATTAACAACAAAACATAACAAAACTCAATGTCAACCCCTAAAATAAGCCGCGGCCTTCGTGTCCTTCAATCACCTCCTGCGCCATCATCCAAAAGTGATGTGGGTGCAGAAAAAGAGTCACTCATGAGGGAAATTACTCAAATTGAACAATGGTGGCGAGAGCCTCGCTGGAAGGGGACGAAGAGAAATTATTCTGGTGAGATGTTAGAAATGTTTATCTTAGTGCATCTGATTTGCTACTTACGTGTATCTGGATATTTTTTTTCTACTCTGTGTTGTTTTTTGTATGGCGTTTTCCGTGTTGTGTTTTCTGTGTGGTGTTGTGTCCTTGAAAGTACTATGAGTACAACATGTTTTGGTTTTCAGTGCCTCTTTTGTTAGTACTCCTATACCGCTTTGTTTCGTGCCATTTCTGCATTGATTGTGCAATATGATCTATGTTGATGCATTTGGCCGTTCTAGTTTGGACTTTGCATGGGCACCAAAGGATGATTGTTTCTTAGCACTTGCCGTTTTACCTCTTTCATTGAATTCATTAGTTTCATGTTTGCTAGCTCTTTTTGGTTACTAACTCATTTATGTTTTCGCTGTAAAAAAATGGTACCAATTAGTTGTAACTCATACTGTATTTTTTTACCTCCTGTCGCATAATAGCTGCTGAAGTAGCATCCCTTCGCAACTCTACCGAAGCCCGAGGCAGCAACAACGATGGAGCCCTATCCCTATCCCCCAAATGTGACTTCTCTAATCGATCCTCCCGCAAACTCTATCACCTTCTCTCAAACCTCTATACCGCTGGTGGATACTCTCACACTTTTGGTGCCCTGGATCCTGTCCAAGTAGTGCAAATGGCACCTCATCTAAGCTCCATCTACATTAGTGGGTGGCAGTGTTCGAGCACTGCAAGTTCTACTAATGAGCCTGGGCCGGATTTCGCGGACTATCCTATGAATACTGTTCCTATGAAGTGTGAGCAGTGCCTTTTGTTTTAGTTTTGAGATATCATTGGCAATACTATCAGTATCCGGATGCAAATCATTCTAACTCTTTTGCTTCTATCTCAATAAAACACACAGGCGATCAACTGGTCAGAGCCCAACTCCACCACGACCGCCGCCAAAATGAAGAACGCGCTTCTGCCCTCCTAAGTAACCAAAATCCTGCCCCCAAAGTCGACTACCTCACCCCCATCATTGCCGATGGCGACACCGGGCACGGGGGCCTTAGTGCCGTTATGAAACTTGTCAAACTCTTCGTCGAAGCCGGAGTTGCTGGTATCCACTTCGAGGATCAAAAACCAGGAACGAAGAAATGCGGTCACATGGGCGGGAAGGTTCTGGTCTCCACACAAGAGCACGTAGATCGTCTCGTTGCAGCGAGGTTGGCAGCCGATGTATTGGGGGTTGAGTTGGTGATTGTAGCAAGGACTGATGCAGAGGCAGCAACTCTTTTGGATTCGAATGTTGATGGCAGGGACCATCCTTTTATTCTTGGGGTGACTGTTCCTGGATCGATTTCCTTGAGAGAGGCAATGACTGTGGCGGGCGGTGCTGGAGGAGGCGTGGATGCAGCAAGTGTGGAAAAGGAGTGGAGTGCCAAGGCGAGACCTATGACGTTTGGCGATGCTGTGGTGGACAAGATTCTTTCATTGGAAGGAGTGAGTGATGCAAAAAAGCAAGAGATGCTGAAGATGTGGGAAAATAGTGACCCAGATACTTTGAGTAATGCGGCAGCTCATCGTGTAGCAGATTCTATTCTTGGGAAGAAGAATTCAATCTATTTTGATTGGGATGCATGCCGGGTTCGTGAAGGTTATTATCGTATTAAACCTGGTATCGACTACTGCATTCAGCGTGCAAGGTCTTATGCGCCACATGCAGATTTGATTTGGATGGAAACGGCGAAACCGGGTATTCCGGAGGCACGTAAATTCTCGGAAGGTGTGAAGAAGGTCTTCCCTAATCAGATGCTTGCCTATAATTTAAGTCCGAGTTTCAATTGGGATGCATCTGGCATGTCTGACCAAGAGCTCGCTAGGTTCAATGATGATCTTGGAAAACTTGGCTACGTGTGGCAATTCATTACATTGGCTGGTTTCCATTCCAACGGACTCATTGTCACAAAATTGGCTCGCTCATTTGGAGATGAAGGCATGTTAGCATATGTTAGAGACATTCAGAGGCAAGAAAAAACGGAGGAGATTGAACTTCTTAAGCATCAGAAATGGAGTGGCGCTGAGCTTGTTGACCGCATGGTCAATGTGGCTAGTGGCGGTCAGTCATCTACAGCTGCTATGGGTGCAGGAGTTACTGAGGAGCAGTTTTCAAAGCATTAGAGCTTTAATATGGACAGCTGTACCATCATATGTGTAAAATTAGGATTGATCATTCACAAGAAACATTTCATTTCAATGCTTCAACAACTGTTTGGTTTCTCAGCAGAAAGAATTTTTTTGCCTGAACATATAGTGCCATGAACCTGTTAGGCCTGTACTCATTCTGGTACATCAAACATGTATTCTCCGTTAAACAGGGCTGTGCACTACACACTGAACAGTGTCTTGATTTGCATTAAATTCTGCTCATTCAAAACAAGCTATAGATTGCAATTATTGTCATGCCATTTTATCTTTGTGGTATACCTTTTTCTGTTGATCACGAGTCATAAGCAAATTCCAATCTGGGCCCAGGGTCCAGGTGTACAATGTCAGTTCTTTCTCAAGCTCCATTCTAATGTTGGATCTAGAATTCAGGATGGATTCATCAAATTTTAGGTAGTACGTCGATGAGAGCGTGGAGTTGTGTATCTTCAGGTCACATTCTGTTTTTTGGTGTAGACAGCAGGTCTACTGGTAACTGATGACAGAGAATGACATACCGAACAAACAAAAGGAAGGGTGACGGTAACATTGTGATGAGCTAGCAAAGATAAGACAAAAGGTGATCGCATTTCTTGCCAATTAGAAAAGCAAAAATAAAATGAATACCAATTATTCTTCTTTTGAGGCAAGCATTTTTTTCCGTTATTAAGGAAGCATCAACTTGACTGAAACAATGTAGTCTATGGTATATTACAACCTTGTAATTGAAATTTGAAAATTTGTATGCAAAGGCGACTGACAGATGATAGTTCAAACCATATTTGCAGGAAACATTTTGTTCAAGTTGTTGTTTCCATCTATTCCACTGAAAAAGGATTCTAAATGACAATGATTAAAATCTGAGACTCAAATAATCATCAGGCAAATATTCGCTTGATGGGTGCAATTTGAGGCCAAGGAATTTCTTTTGTCCAAGAATTCACACAGTTAGCATTTTTGGCAGTACTATAGATAAGCAACTACTCTACTCAACTCCTCCAGTACATATAGTGTCTATCTTTCTGGGTATCATAGTAGGTAGACCATGATGACAATAAAGCAGAAATTTTAAAGTACATTTAGTTGATCCCTATGGAAGATGAGTGTTACCACTGTTCCTAAATTGCATTCACTGGGAGAACTGACTGGTAAGTATGAACAATAACTACTTTGGAAAGGTAAGAAGTGCATTAGCACTTTGGGCCAACCTCCTCTTTCAGAGGAGGCCGGAAAAAAGTGAACAATAGACTGTCATTTTTGTACCTGATTGCACTCAATAATGTATGCCTTCTGGGCAACTACTACTGTTTTACAAAGTTCCCAAAGAGATACCAGGGATATTGATCAAAAATAGAAGTCATAATCAGTTGATGGTGATGGTAGTTGAAAACTTCTCAATGATGCTCCCAATACCATACAATCTGTTTAATGACAGAGGTTTTCTTTGCATCATGAACTGCATTCAAGCCCTTATGGAGGACATGAGTACAAACATCCCTAATAGGTTTGTGATATTTATCCCGTATCTGATGCTGAAGCCATCTTAAGGTTGAAAGGCTTTGCTTCTCCCCTGAGGATTCAAAGTACTGCTGTCAGCCTGTACTAAGAAAACCCAGTCACATTAGGCCCCTGCCCACACAGAATTGTGACTGAAGAATATTCTTCTCCCATCGAGGGTGCTCATCCCAAGCCAAGGACATCATGTCATTTGAAAGGCATTGAATAAACAAATTGAGGAGGTGTTGAGGAATTGGACACTCTGTTTGTGATTGTCTAACATCACTGAGTCAGTCTTTGTGAATTGCCTTCTTTGCTTTTTCTGGCCAGTGGAGGAGGTGCAGGAATGTTTCATCTCTGCCTCCAAAGCACAGGTATGCATTAATTAACATGCTATAGTGTTTGTGATTGTGGCTCACTGGAAGCCAGATGAACAGTGTTTGGCTGATCCTGATGGAGTGCTGGTCCAGGAGGGTTTGCTTGACATCTCCAAGTAGATCCCAGTTGATAAATGATGTCTGAATACTTCTTAACTGGCATCTCTCCTGGACATTTTGAAAAAGGGACTCTAAGGTGTACACTGTCAAAGCACTGAGTAGCACTTCAATCACAGCCCACATTCAATACCTCTGGATAAGTTAGTTTCCTGTTGAGGGTTTATCTGCTAAAGAGCCCCATGGTGGAGGTAAAATGTACGTTGACTATATTATATTATGGCTACTAGGTACTTACACCTGGGCATCTGGTACTGAGCCCTACTAGATATGGTATCAACACACCCTTGCAGATGCCAAGGTCTGGTACCTTCGAGTGCATTTTGCGTATACACCCCTCCTGCAAAAATAGGTCACTGCATGATATGGTGCAAGGGGGGGGTGATCTTTTGTTGAGTAATCTGCTCAGTTGCTTTTTCACTTGTCCAGTAAAAACGAAATTGATTCTGAACAACCCTGCAGCACATCCAGTGTAGTCGCATGTCCATTGCTTTGAGGTGCTTGGGCAAGATGGTCTTGTTGACCACCCTTCTGCTGTGGAATTATCTGTTTGGATGTGTGTTCTGGGCTGGGGCCATCACATTTCTTGCATGGTTTGGTGTAGAACAACAGCTTTTTGGCAGTTATGAACAAGGCAGCCGTGACTTGCTTGGTTGCAATGGAGCTGAGGGCCACCAGAATTTTGTTATTGACATTCCTACTGTAGTACTGGAGGGCTCCCACTACTCACTGGACCCATTTGACACCATCATAATCTAGGGGTTCAGAGTTGGAGTCAGGGGGGACAAATTGCAGTTTCTGACCGTAAGCTGGTTCTTGATGGCGGTGTGCTGCATGCTGTGGTTTCCATGGGAAAGGGTCTCTATATCTCTCAAGATTTTTTAAGATGTACCCGTTCATGAATAATCTCACTGTTCCTTGTGCAAAATTCCATTGTAGATCCAGACCTACATACTGTTTGCCCTCCCAATCTTCACTAATATCATAGTGAGCCTTGAGGGTATCCACTAGGTGTTGGGTGTGCTCCCTCCCAATGTATTGGACTCCAAAATTGTCCACTACTAGCATGAAAAAGATGGGACGCCACTTATGAAGCCACAAACCAGGTGTGGTAAGTGCTTCATTGCTGGCTGGCCTGGGACCAGGTACTTGAATGAGTACCCAAAAATTGATGTTTTTTAAATTTGTATGTTGTAGTTGATAATTTACAAAATCACAATAATAAGTATATAAATGCGTTCATTAGTGTCCAAAAATGAATTAACAACTTTGGTTTGAGTCAAATTGGGCATACATTGATTCAGATATGGTCATTTTTGACACATGCTCAAAAATGTCAAAATTTGAAAAAAGTAAGTACTTGATTGAGTACGTAGTGACCCCCTCTACAGGGTTTGCGTAGGTCCAGTATGTATCATGCAACTACGTACTTATTCGAGTACCCTTTTTTGATGTATGAAATTTACGTGAGATTGGTATGTTTTTGAAACTAGGTACTCACACAAGTACCAAAACTATGTCCTTCACAAAACTGTGTAAGAGCAAGTATCAAGGTACTCACAGGAGTACCACATAACTTCATATGACACAGTCACCAAAATAAGTCCTTTGCAATCAATTGAATGAATAATAATAATGATAACCAATGTTTATATGGCTAAATAAACACAAATGAATATATGTTTAGAGATATAAAAAAGAAAAATTTCAAAAGCTACATTTCCCCTCAGAATTATTTAGTTCTAGAACATAATCACGCAAATTAAAAAATCAAATTGCCATCCTCAATGGAGCACTCTTTCTAGACTTGACAGATGCAATTTCAGATGCAGCTTCTCCAGTCCTATTACCATATGTTGCATTGCGTTTGTCCTTTTTGTTTTTAGACTTTTTACCATTGAAGAAAGACATGCTGTCTCCCATCTTGTGGTCTGTCATTAGAGACACATTCCCGTCAAAGTTGCCACGGTATGCAACATCAACAGATGGCAAAGGAGGCATGAGCTCCCTTGGAATCTTTGGTTTCGGGTTGCTGAAAGTCCTACCCAACCTACCCTTTTGGCTCGGTGCCTTGGTTTCTCTTCCAAGAGACATGATTGAAGGCAGTGCCTTGATCATGTCCATGCTGACTGGTTTCAACTGATCAGACCTAGGTGGCTCACGAGAAACATGAAACGGAATAATGTGAGTCTGGTACTTTGCGGCATACCTGTTGCAGTTTCCAACATGAATCGGGTAATGCAATTGGCAGTATGTGTGCTTGGATGGGACCCGTTCCTGTTCCTTTCTGGCAAAGTAACAGCACCTAGCACAAAACATCCGACCACGAGGATTCTTCTGAGTGATTGTCTTGTCACGGATACACATAACACACTTCTGCTGTGCTCCAACATGCCCAGTCACGTCTTCCAATCTCATTGGCGAGTGATCAAAAGGATCATAGCCTCGGAAGAACTTGATTTCGTCAGCAGTGCGCTCTTGGACAGCAGCAAGAGATCTTGTCTCACACGGCATGCAACCTGTAGCTTGCAATTCCTGAATCCTTTTCTCAGCGGTCAGACGTTCATTTGCAACATTTTTCCATTCTTCCTTGCGCTTGATACCAAACAGACCATAAACAATCAGTGGTTCAACAAAGTTGCGACGTTCCTTGTTAGTGCCACGCCTGGCAATGTAGGCAGGCATGAAGTTGCGGGCGCAGCAGTAAGCTTGACTTTCATATAAGTCAGCTGCATGTACAAGAAGCTTCTGACGAGCATTGCAGGTAGTGATGAAATCCGCAGCGTTGTAGTGTCCCTGACGTATGTTGTTGAAGATGTCAGTTGCTGGCATGTTCTGATAGAAAAACTCACAGACTTTTGGACGCTTGATTCGTTTTGACGGGGCTTGTGTCCCATCAGCATAATGACGGCGTTTCTTAGCTGGTTCGCCAAGAAGTGTTGTTGTACAGTCAGTGAAGATGAAAGAAGTAATGAAGTTGTTCTTTTTCTTTTTTCCGGTAACCTTGTCGGACTTTCCACGCCATCCGCATCCCCAAATCTTATTGTCTTCTTTGTCACCAAGAGAGAGCTCGACAGTACACCAATCGCCACGTTCTTTCCCTTCTTGAAGCAGCTTATCCTCGATATGTTTTTTTGGAAATCCAGCGTATGCTGTTTTGACGATACCAACAAATTGCAATCCATTATCCAACATTGCTTGAGCAGTCCTATTGCTTGCAAACCATGAGTCGCCATGCACTACCCGATTAGAACCAGTGATGCCTCCCTCTGTAGCAACCCGAAGTACCGTTGCAGCCGTTGCACCATATTTCTTGATATTCCCACTTTCAAGATAATGATTCGCAACAATTTCCGAAGTCTTTGCCTTTTCTTTCAATTCAGCATCAGAAATAACAAGATCAAGCACAACATTCAGACCAGTTTCACGGCAAGTAAGCGTCTTGTACTCGTCGCCAGTATCCTTTGGTTTACGGCTGACATTTTTCCTAGTCTCGGACATACGAAGGTTGGCAGCCAACATCAATTCGTCAACGGTGACATTTTGACCAAGGATTACTTTGTCCCTGAAATGACGATTGTGGGTCTGACACCACTTGATCTTCATGTCGGTCTCGTTGGTGCACTCGTTTGGATACCAGTTGGTGAAAAGAGCCCAAAATCTGTCACGACCCATGCCAAATCGCCCAATGTTCAGTGCAGGAAAAAGAGAGTCGGATCCAAGTGGCAACACCTTTTCAAATAGTCGCTCTATGCCACCTTCTCCACCGTAGAATCCTCCAGCAAGTATGATTCCCAATACCAACTTCCATTCTTCAACAGTGCTTGGGTCATGCCCGTGTTCGATGAGATGGGGATCCGAGTATTGGACCCAACGTTCAAATTCGCCATCGGGAACACAGTTCAAAAAAGCGTCCATCTCAGTGAATGTTTCTTGCTTCCATTCAAGGTCATTATGAAACTTCGTGCTTTTGAGGTTTGCGTATTGATAGCTTGTTGTCTTCTTCGAGTCAATGTCCTTCCAAGACCGCCACACTTGAGCATTCCCATCCCACACATGACACCAACCCTTTTTGAAAGGTGGTGGGTCATCCTTAGACTGCTTCTTTGCTTGAGAGTCGCACACTTCCTCGTCATCGTCAATGTCACCTCCATTCTCGAAGTAATCTTCTGGATATCCCCTCAAATCTGGAAGCAGACCCCCTTCCTCTTCGTCATCACTTTCGGAATCACTGTCGCTCTCGTCCATGTACTGACGAAGGATGTCCATAGCAGTGCGGGTATCGGTTTCCTCCTCTGCTGGTTTATTGTCTGAATCCGCATTCCCTTCCACTGGCTCCAGAAAAGCTTTGATCCATGCTGGCTTCATCTCCACCATTTCTGGATGCACGTCAACGTCAATGTACATGTTCACAATGTAAGTCCAACGTCCAGATTTTTTGACTTTCTTAACCACCTTCCCAAACGCCAGTGCCTGCAATTCAATCAACTTTGGATTCATTCGACGAATCTCGTCAATGTACCGATTCTCCAAGTACCATTTTGAGCTAATTGGCCACAATCCAAGAGGGACCTTCACCGTCCTTCCAACAAAATCATGTTTGTTCGGTGCATGGCGTTTACCGAGACCATAAGATTCCAAAACAGATTTAAATCCCAATGGAACTTGTTCAATGACAAATTTTTTCACAGCTGTCTGTCGCTCCAATTGAGTGAGATGAAATCCCTCAGACAAATCATAGTCGTCGTCCTCGTCATCAGTTAAAACCTTGCCATCATCGTTGCAATCGTCAAAGGATTCGTCATCATTTTCCTCTTCGTCATCCTCGGTATCGATTGGTTTTTTTGCTGCTCTTTTTTGCTGTGCTCTGGTTGGCTTTTGTCGTTTCTTTTTCCCGTGATCGTTGCCCAAATCATGCGCCGAATTGCTTTCATCCTCCTGACCGACATTGTTAGCAAACCGAGTTCGAGTTGATTTTCTTTTCTTTCCCTCCTCCACTAATTCATTTGAGACTTCCTTCTTCTTCCCTTCATTCATTTTCTCTTCGTCTGCTGCTTCGGTGAGCACATCTAGTCCATTCCCTCCATCTTTTGATTTATTAGCAACTCTAACAGAAGCTCGAGTTTCCCTCACTATTTCTGCCACTGGAGTATCGGTTACACCAGACTCTCCATCATTGTCTACCGCCGGTAACTTCTCCACATCCATCTGCTGTCTCTCGACTGCTGGGGGTTTGGTTCCCTCAACTGCAGGAGGCTTCTTCCCCTCGCCTTCTACACTAGATAAGCCGCCCTCTTTCGCATCTTCCCCGGTAGGCTGAGTTATGGGTGGAGGCAGTACAGGAGCAGGGACCGAAAATCGAGAAGAACTATCATCCCATGTATTGTGTTTGTTGATTTCTTTTTGGCTGTGGTTCTTGCAGTAAACCCTTGTCAAAATGGATTGGTGGGGGAGAGTGCCGTTCTCATTACACAAGATGCACATTCCACAACAGTTCTTGTCGCATATGACACAAAAATGGCGATCGTCTACTGCCACATTACAACCATTCCCGCAGCACTTTGGGAGGACTATCTGCTTCATCAAATCTCCCCCTATGGTCAGCATCTTGTTCACACACTGCATTTTCTGCTTCCTTGCTACCTTAATTTTTGCTCCAGCCGCGCCCTTTGCCCTAGGTGCAGCCAACACCACTGCTGCTGTAGCTGCTTTTCTAAAAAGATCCTGCAATTCTCCTAAGACTGACCCATTTACGACCTTTGGGATCTCAAAGCCCCCACTGAGTAGATTCTGATAGATTTCTTCACCCTGTGTTGTTGGGGGGGGGGGATTTGAGGGGAGATGCCAATAATTGGCTGGTGAGATAATATGCCAGCCAGAAAAAAAGACGAATTTTCACGACACCATGCCAAGATGGCAGGACTGATTTCTCAGCCAATACCTCACCCCATCCAAATCCGGAAGCCATGCCGGCCTTCTCATATCATCCCCTCCCTCCATTGTGCTTGTGGCGTCGCGATCGCGTGTGTAGGCTTTTGTTTATTCGAAAATTTGACCAAGAACAGCGGAAATTAGGGTCGGCGCCATTGTGCGCCAGTTATTTGCATGTAGCGCCGTGAATACTGGCACCTAGAACAAGCGAATTGCTGCACCAGCAATGCCTTGCATAGGTGCAACTCCTACTGCTGTCAGTAGACTCTAAATACACCTCTACATGCGATTTTTGACTACGTACTCGGGTGAGTACGTAGTCGCGATTTTTGGNTTGCATAGGTGCAACTCCTACTGCTGTCAGTAGACTCTAAATACACCTCTACATGTGATTTTTGACTACGTACTCGGGTGAGTACATAGTCGCGATTTTTGGTACTCATATGAGTACCCAGGCCAGAAAGCAACAAAACCTGGCTCAATGGAAAACCTATGGAGCATATTTACTTCACTTGCTCAAAATTTGAATTATTGCCATGAAGGAATAATAACAATAAAACTTTCATGGGGAGTCTTAAAAATTATTTTGTATTTATAAGTACTGGGAATAGTCTTATTTTTATTTGGACATTTCTTTCCTAAGGCATGATTTTCCCTTTTCCTCAAGGCTACAATCAACTATGATTAAAAGGAGTGGACAAAGTCAAGGTAGGCTTTGAATTTAAAGTTACTCCTGAATATTGATTTTTTTGTTACAGCCTTTGTGTCTTCCTTTTGATTTGGTCAAATCAAACTACCCCTTCTTCAGACAACTATGTAGAGCTTCAGCCTCACATTGTTTCCTTTTCTTTTGTTGGTGCTAGATGCTTTGGTGTCACCTCCCATTGAATGTGGCCAACATACTCATAAACTTACTTATGCTTGAATTTTGGATGGGATGTTTTTTTAATTCCAAACTTTTAACAATCAAATATGGACATGGTATGAATGTTTCATCATTGCTTGTATTTCTAGTATCAGTTGTCAAATCCAGCATCGTGTCCAATAAACTACAATGGCCAAATTTCTTAGTTTTTTTATTCTTTTTAATTTTTATCAGCAAAAGTGTTCAACCTTGGGTTGATGTTGATGGATCCTCATTTAGTTTAATCTAAATAATGAACTTCACAAAAGATGATTGCTGTGGCATTACAATTTGCAAGGCAAGAGACATGAGTGAACAAGTATCAGGTTCATGCTAAATATATTAATACAAGCATTATGCACCATAGCTCAATTCAGAATGTAGTGCAAATGTACCCCAATGGGGTTATATGGTGGTGAGTCAAAATGATGTTATCAAGTGTAAGGGGTTGGATGACTGGTTGTTGGCTTGGGGTTGGGGGGAATTGGCTAGTGTAAATACCAATGACAGCAGCAGCACAATGCAAACAATGTTTTTGAAATTACAATGGCAACCACAGTGGTGCCACCAGTTCATTTAGATGTATTTGATGGGTGCAAGGAGAGAGGCTGGTGGTTGGATATGGGTTTGGGTTTTTGACTAGTTCCAGTAATGATGATGGTGATGGCAGGCAGCAGGCAGTGGTGATGGTTGTTTTGCCTCTTAATATTATGACCAAACAATGGTGATCCCTTGTTGTCCAATAGCTTTACAGTGTTCTAAAAACATTTTCTGCAATGGATGAAAAATTATTGAAGAAATGACCATGTGTTGGATGAAGTATGACAAATGGTGTTGACAACAGTAGAGGAGTGTAAATATTCTTATTTGGCCATTGTGGGAGCTTTTGGCACTTTTTTGACATGGCTTTGTATATACTAAGTATTGAAGGTTTTTTAGGATTATTTTACTCCTATACATGTGTGGAATGTATTTTTTAGTATTAGTATTGTAGAAACTACATACATAGAAAGTGTTTATAACAATATTTACTTAGTAATGAAATTACATAGAGCAAACTAAAAATAAGTACCTATGTAGACCCTGTCTAACATAAAAGTTTAAATCTTCATATTGTACTTTAAAAGGCTACCTGTATTTTATTTGAGTATACATTTGTGTCAAAAAATACTCTTTTGTAGAATACAAAAAAATCTTTTGCATAAACTTTATTTTCACCTGAATAAAAACTGTTCATTCTTTTATAAAAGTAGGTTTTTTGAGGGAACATAAAAAATCAAAATAATGCACAAGTTTGTGCTTAACAAGATTCTATTACAGGAAGTTTGATCCAATCTTTTTGCATGACAGAATTTGTAAAGTCTGAAATTAGTCAGATTTTCAGTTTTTGTCAATGATTGAAATATGGTAGCTAATTTTTTCAAAACACTTTATTTTAATTGATCACAAAATAGTTTTTTGTGTAATTTAAAAAAATATTAAGAAATTGTAATTTTTTTGTACCTTATTCAATGAATTTAATGTTGTCAAACATCTATGTAGGAGCTCCATAGGAGAATCACCATTTTTGTGTACCTAGGATGAAAAGAGATCAGGTACAAGTTTATACTTAATAAAATTTGAAGTAAGAAATATTTTTTATCTGTGAAAATATGAACAATTTAGTATTTTTTAGTTTCATTGAAGTACATAAATATCTCATAATCCACCAGTCCATCTGCAGACCACCCACCAGTCAATGTTTACCCCCCCCCTGTATCTCCCCCTAATGGTAAGGCACTATTTTCATGCATAATTAATAAAATTCACCATCCCAATGCACAACAATGGCAAAGCAAAAAGCCATTTCAGATTTCATGCCCCCCACTGAAACCCACACAGCATCATAATTTTTCTGTTGTGTGAGTCAATGATGCAACTCTGCAATCTCAATTGGACTGAATGAGCTTTGCAACTTTATTTGGTCATGGCCACAAGCCATGTAATTATGTTGTGTTCGTGACGAGCCACAGTTGGTAGGAAGTGATTGCTACACTTAGATGGAGACAAAAGTTAAGTACATTGTAAAGTTGATTGTTGATTATTTTAGTCTTCATCTTCATTTCATTATCTTCACTCACACTTCTTTTGTTTTGTGAGTTGCAAGCATGTACTGACAATGTAGTCCCTGGTACCATCATTGCTGTGATTGTAAGGTTCAACATTCTTTTTGTTCTGTGTTTACTCTAAATAACTGCCCTATGTAATTTGTGCTCGCAAAGTTACAAAAGTTTGTTGCAGGAATAAATTGGCACCGAGAAACAGTAACT
>JALLOT010006619.1:0-16265 GCA_036939595.1 Thalassiosira livingstoniorum
CTGCACTTAACAGATGCAAAAGAGGTCATGTCAATGAAAGTGAATGCAGAGGGATCACCAAAAAGGTAAGTACCCATGCATTCTGATCATTTTTTATTTTATTTTTACTGAATAAAATCAAGCTGTGCCCACCACTGCAACTACAATATTTTTGGGTGTGGATGCGACACAACAGGTAATACCATTTTCTGTGTTCTTTCTAAAACTATGATTTTGTGTACATAGCAATTATTTTCTTCAATTTGAATGCCCAATTTGTATCCTTACAAAATCATGCTGTTAGATTTCTTAAAAGAAATTTTAAATGACTATGTGAAAGACCAAATCATCATGGTAATTGATTTTACACATTGACTATAGTTTCCATATTACATAAGTTAACAGGATTTGTTTGATTGAATATGTCTGTTTTGAGTATTAATGTTATTCATAGACACCCATACATACTGTAATATACATAAAGTATGTAACTTAATTGACTCCAAAAAGACCAATCACTGGTTAAAATAATTAATATGACATGATATATATTTATGTAAATAATGATACAATTAATGTCGGTGCATTAGTCTAAAAATGAGACAAAATAATTTTTGTTGTGTTTGTTAAATTTCAATGTATTGAGAAATAGTTACAGTTTATGGGCCACCATAATTTCATATTGATTGTTGTTGGAGCTTGACATTCTTGGGATCCCCACATATGAGTCTAGATCACCATGATTCAAAGTTTAAGACACTTGTTAACATATTGATATAAAAGTAGCTACTTACTACTTGGGTTGTTTCTGTCCACCCATTCTATTCTCTAGTATGGTACTTAGTAGGTACCTGGTACTCCTCCTCCTAGCTCCTCCTGCTGTTATGGAAAATTGGCAATTTTTTATTAGCAATATTGCCCCACACCTTCCTGTGATAAATGCTTTGCTGGATTAACTCTGGTGTTTGCCAATTGATTAGTTGCTTCAGCTTGCAATTTTTTTCTCATGAAATTCAAAAGGCTGACCTGCCAACTCAATGGGAGTGATGGATGCCTAAACATTGTCTTTGTAATTGACCGTCACATTCATGATCACCAATCTGAATTCTTGGTAAGTCTTACCTTTTTAGGTTTTGTGAACATATCTGCTCACATTTGTGCTGTTGGGCAGTGTTGTATCTTGATGTCTCAACACTTGACTTTTTCTTGGATGAAGAAAAAGCTAACTTTTGTGTGTTTGGTTTGTTTGGAGCTTCAGATCCAAACTTCTTTAACCCAGCTTGAAGTTAAAGTGTTGCATAAAGCATATTGCAAGGGTGTATTCAAATTTTTCTTCCTTGGTAAGCAGTGGTAAAGTTGTGAATCAGTGTTGGTGTTGATTGTATCCTGAACTTTGTTGTATTAGTTGCCTTCAAATGATGGTACATAGTTTGTCAGGGTTTTTATGTTTTGTCATGGTCTAGCTATTGGTGGTTGTTCTTTGTTTTGTCTTTGTTGTTGCTGCTAATATTTTTACAAGGTCAGGAGAAGGATGTACACTCATGTCACCCTCAACCACATGTATGTCTGGTGCTGGTCAATGAGGATTTGGTAGACGTTCTATCGGTTCATCTGAGTTGTTGGGTGGTACAATGCATATGGTTGTTGCAGAGATTTATTAGTTGAATTTACATTATCTAAAGCTTGCTGGGCAGCTGCTTCCTTGGTGATGGCTTCAACTACTTCCCCTGGTGTTGACTCAGACTCAATTTCAATACCCAGTAAGTTTTCTGACTCTAACTTTGCTTCATTGACTTCAAATATGCCTTCATTCTCCTGAAACTTGTCATTGTCCCATTTGAGAGCATTTTGTTTGCATTTAAGAACTCAAAATATTTTCATAATTCTAACTCTTGGATTTTTTTAATTTATTCATTTTATTGATAACATTGGATGGAATCGACATGCAGGTGACTTTAAGTGTTTAAGAAGTTGTCTGGTAGTGAGACCGAAGATTTTTTGTGATCCTTGTCTATTTCCAGTGGGACTGATTGCAATGGCAGGATGGGTGCACAGATGCATATCATTTGTTACATTGGGGTTGTTGTGAGCTTTAACTTACTCAACAAAAACAACTTTTCAATGTTTGTCATAGTCAAGTGTTCATCTGGTAACAATTTTATGAGAAGATAATATGTATTATAAATATCCTTTTTTGATGAAAGCATTGAGCCACAGCACTGCAAATTATACCAAATATATCACAAGTTGCTTGTGTAAAATTGTGTAGATGTAGGGTAATGGAGCTACTAAGAAGTGGCTACATTCCTTCATTACCTTGATTTGGTGTTCTATCTTTCAAATGTGCTCCCTGTCAGCTGCAGTTTTAGCTTTGAATGATGGTAGTTTGTCAACTACCTTCTTGGATTCCTATCCATCAATATAATATTTGCAGTGAGCCTGCCTCTAGAATATAAATTGACTACCTTTGCAATTGAAGCAACTGGTTGTTGAGCAGTTCTATTTGGAATAAACTCTGCTGTTAATAAACTTATTTTCTAGAAAATGCAGTTGAAATTAGCAAGCCATTAATGAACATTACATATGATATCAATGTCACAAACTCATGGGTTAGAAAATAATTGTATGGCATGTGTACAGCCTCTTCCTCAACTTTATCAGGTTTCACTCTGACTGCTCTCTGTTGGATCCCTGTTAGATTTGGGCCGGATATTTTGCAAGTGCTAGCTACATATGTAGGGTTTATTGGAAAGTTTTTTATGAAATTGTTTCTCACCATATTGTAGAATGTGCAATATGGAAGATAGTCAATTTTGGCCTGCACTTTACATGCAAGTCTGGCTCTATCAATTTCACATTGGATGAGCCCTTCCATAGTTTCTTGAACAGTTTGTACAAGGAAACTTCCTCTTAGGAGGTTGATAGATTGATATAGGGTATTCCCTTACAAACTTTGATGTCTCTATTGAAGGTAATTATTTCCCCTGCCAGATTGGTGACAATCCACTGTCCTCCAGTGTATAGGATATCTTATATCCTTCAGCTTCCAATTTTGGTATAGACAGAATATCCGCTGCACCATATCGATTGCACCAAACTTCCAAGTCTCCAAAAGAACCCTTTCCAAGTCACTCCTGTATTACAAAAATCTCTGAGACTTTTTTAGATGACCACATTTTACCAAGATGTTCTTGTCTGATCATTTGGTGGAAGGTGAATTGGTTATCAAGATACACATAATTTTAGGATTCAATGTCTCCTTAGTCCTGCTGTGAAGAAAAACTATGCCGTCATCACTGTCCAAGTCTGTTGTTGTGCCTTGTTTATCCTTGGTTAGCTCTGGACACCCCTTAGTCCAACTGGCCTCCCAGCCACAATGAAAGTAATCTGTCTCCCCCTTGCATTTGGCTTTGACTTTTGAATCTTCTTTGGCTATTGAATCTTTTTGTTGCTGCCCCTTCTGAGCAAAATCTGCACCAGATTCCGTCTGTTCCATTGGTCCATATGTCTTTGGCAGACAATAGTTTGTCAACAGTTTCATCACTCCATCTAAAGTCTTTGGGTGTGAGTCAGTAACTTTTGAATACTTGTTGACTAAGTCAGTACTTAGAATCCAGTACCACATGTTGTTGGAGTTGCTAAAGAAGAAACAAGAAAAAATACATCTGCTTTGCCTCAGCTAGTGCTTCTTTCTTTTTATCCCCACTGTCATTGTCTACGTCAACCAGCTTCTCTTGTAGAATGATGTCCATTGGCTCCATTTGGCACCTAATACTGCCATTGTAAGAATTGTGTGCCTCGACTAATGATTTGAACTTCATTGCTCTGATTTGGCTTCTGGATGCTCAGGAATAGTCATTTGTCCAACTCCACCATGACAATCACACCTTGCATTGTGTTATCTTGATGGTGACATGTCAATCTGATTTTTTTAAAAGATCAGTTCAAATCTTTTCACCTCAAGCCTGGACCAGTCATTTTTTACTTTGATGGATCCAATCATTGTTGGGGTTTGATGAAAAAGTTGAAGGTTGAATAGCTTTATATTTTTTGTCCCAACAGTCCTGTAGTTTGAGAGCTTTGTTATAATCCCTTTTTGATTTGTGGACCACAAAATCACTGGCATTAGAAAATAGATCATCTGGGAACTCTGATAAATTGGTGGTTCCATTGTTATGATGGTTCTCAACACTTTGGATCCCTTGTCATTGAAATGCACACCAACATATTTGCCATTATTTATTGATGTGATGTACAGGGCTGTGTGGGAAGGCAGACCATAGTCAAAGATGGTGTCATCCAACCCCTTGGTTGGTGTCTTGAAGGTGAGTTCCTTTGGAGGGTAGGGACATTGTTGACTGCCTCCATCTTGCTTAATTTTGATCAAGCTGGCCCTTGCTTGAGGACTTGACATGATGTCTGAGTAGGAGGCCTTCTGGTGGCAACTTGCTGTTCCAAGTCCAAACCTGGCCCGCTTGTTGGTTTTGGGTGAGCCCCTTGCTTTTGAATTAATATATTGAAGATTGACACTCTTGGGATCCGTATATGTGAGCCTAGATCACCATGATTCAGAGGCTTAGACAATTGTTAACCTAGATATTGTTTTGAAAGTGACTACCATACTTATGTGGTTGCTGTCCACCCACTCTATTCTCTAGTATGGTGGTAGTAGTAGTAGTAGGTACCTGGTACTCCTCCTGCTGCTGTTTTGGCAAATTGGCAGTTTCTGATCAGAAATATTGGCCAACAATTGTTTTTTCAAATGCCCAGGAAATGACTAATGAAATAACTAATGTTTTAACTATGGCTGATATTCAGTTTCACATCTGGACATTGGCTCTAATGTGACAGAAACTGATGTGTGTTGGTCATTAGTTATCCGGTGATGGTGGTGTATGTGTCAGTTCCATAGTGGTAGGTCCTTTTTTCTTAAAATGACCCCCAAAATGACCTTCAAAATGACTATGACTGAAAAGCAAATTTTATGAGAGACAGTCAACCATACATCAAAACAATTTGTGTCATTTTTTTGCTCACAAGCATTGGTTCAAAAAGCTATAAGCATGCACTTTACACCTTATTTTACTAGTATTTTGCTCTAGTTAAATTTTTTTGTTAGTGGTTTTTACTATTAAATTGAGTCCTGCAGGAAAAAATAATGCCTCGTATTGCAGCACTGGGTTGGATTTTTTTAGAAATAAATCAGGATCCAATACTGCACCATTAATGAACAGTTTTTAATGCTCAGATCTAGAATGTGACCTTATTGAAATTTTGCCAAATTATCCCAGCCACCTCTTACCAAGAACTAGCATTCTCAGGGGTCTTTTTGAGGCCTATATTCTATAGAATACCAGTCAAAAAATATGCAGAAATTGGGCATGTGATACTAAGAGTTCAATGATTGCAACAGCTTAGGGGAAATTCAATGGGACAAAAACAAAACAGAAGACTGTGCATATCTTGAAAGCTTGGTTGAAAATGTGTGATTTGGTCTTAGTTGCAGACAATGTTGCCTTGAGTAGAATGTGATGCATCTTGGTGTGTGTGATTTCATTTTGTATCCCTGGAAACACAATGGGACCAAAAAAGAAATGTTTTCAAGCACTTGGTTTGATCATTGAATGATGTGGTGGTGAGTATCATTGTAGAATCAATGTTTGTATTCATGTTTACTACTCTGTTGGTGATGAAGATGGGTCAGATTGGGAGGAAGGATGTAGCAGGGGAAATGATTGGGACGAGAACACCGGTAGCAGAAACAATCATAATGGTTCTGAACAAAGGAAAATAAAGGAGCATCCAATATTTGTATTCCATCAAGCATTTTAATGTGGGAGTTCAGTGAACCCCACTACTACTGATCAGGGTCATATCCTAAGAAGGGAGGTGGGAGGTCGAATCATGATTCAACATGTGTTGGCAGCTGTTACTCAAGCACAGACATTGGTACTGAATAGGGAGTGAAGAGAAAGATTTTGGGTTGATCATGTGGGGGGGTCATAGAGGACAAAATGTGTTTCGAATCGAAGACCCAACATTTCCAACAGTGGGCATCAGATCTCTGATCAATAATGATGCTGGGTATCAAAATAAAGTTATTGAATTCAACTCAATACATTAGTTCGGAAGAGATGTTGTTGTTGTCAAGTCTTAGAACATTTTTCTCATTGTTTCACAGGGAATCCTTGCATTGTACTAAAAAGAACCTGATTTGCATCAACTTTGAATTGCTTTTCACTAATAATTATTTATGTTTCTTAGAGTCAACATATCCTTCATCTCTTCATCATCCCTTCCCCTTCTCACCCCCCCCCACAACACACACAGCCACGTCTAAACCTTGCTATAATCCAACTTACTCTCCAACTTTTTATTGTCCAAAATCTTTCTCGCCGCCTTCATAAAATCCTCCTCCAAACAATAATCCCGATCACTCCTTATCGCAAACAACCCCGCCTCCGTACAAATATTCCTCATATCCGCCCCATTCAACCCATCCGCCAACTTCACCACCGATTCAAAATCAATATCCCCCCGCTTCGTAATCGCCGCCGAATGAATCTTGAGAATCTCCAACCGCTGCGTCTCATTCGGCTCCGGAATCTCAATCTTACGATCCAACCTCCCCGGCCTCAACAACGCCGGATCCAAAATATCCGGACGATTCGTCGCCATGACCATCTTCACCTGCCCCTGATCCTCGAACCCATCCATCTGATTCAACAATTCCATCAAGGTGCGTTGAATCTCCCGATCGGCGGAAGTTCCCTCGCTGAAGCGGGATCCGCCAATGGCATCGATTTCGTCCATGAAGATGACGCAGGGTTGGTGATCGCGGGCGAATCCGAACATTTCTCGGATGATGCGGGCGGATTCGCCGATATATTTATCGACGATGGCGGAGGCGACGACTTTGAGGAAGGTGGCGGAGATGTTGGAGGCGAGGGCGCGGGCGAGGAGGGTTTTGCCGGTGCCGGGGGGGCCGTAGAGGAGGACTCCNGGAGATGTTGGAGGCGAGGGCGCGGGCGAGGAGGGTTTTGCCGGTGCCGGGGGGGCCGTAGAGGAGGACTCCTTTGGGGGCCTGGTGGTGGGGTCATGGAACCATGGGTTGGGTATTAGAAACTGAATTGGAAATTATTTTACAAGATTGACAAGTCGTTCGTCGTTCCTCACCTTGATCCCCACACGAATGAACAACTCTGGATTCGTCAACGGCAACTCAATCACCTCCCTCAACTCCCGTATCTGCTCATTCAACCCCCCAATATCGCTAAAACTGACCTTCTTCCCCCCCTCCCCCTCCTCCTCCGTACTCTGCATATGAAACACAGTCGGATCCACCTCCCTCGGCAAAATCCTCATAATCGTCAACGTCGTCATATCCAACGCCACCCTCGTCCCCGGCTTCAACTTCTCGTGATTCAACCGACTCCGACACCCCACCACGTACCGCGGCCCACTCGACGCTTTCACGATGAACCGCTCCTTCGAATCGTTGTCGAGACGTTTGAGCACGTCGCCGATGATTTGGCCGACGCTTTGGAGGGCGGAGAGGTCGTCTTCGGTTTTTTGGTAGCGGGTGACGAGGCCTTTGACGTCTTCGCGCATGCGTTTGAGGCGGGCTTCCATTTCGCGGTGTTCGCGGATTTTGGCGCGGTATTGTTCGAGGATTTGGTCGCGTTCGGAGGGGGGGGCGGCGGGTGGGGGTGCGGGTGCAGCGGCGGCGGCAACGGAGGGTGCAGCGGCGGGGGCTGGGGCGTCGGCGGGTGGATTTTCGGAGGACATGGCGGAAAGAGTGAGCGAGGGAAGTTGATTTTGTAACCTTTTTTTAGCCGACTGTCGACATTGACATTGGATAGCGTCAATGCGTCGATTGTCAACGAAAGCCGACGAATTACCTTTGAAGCTTTTAAGCATTTTTCAAAAGGACTTGATAAGATTTCAAATTTACTAGACATGGTAAAAGTTGTTTTAAATATTAGAGGTAATATCGATTGTGTATTCTGGTACGCAACACACAAACAAACAATCATTGTATCTACTACCATACCTATAAAAAATAATATCATCCAGCACAGGCCAGACATCCAGCATGCATCCTTTTCATGATGTCAAAGGTCAACGGATCAATGCCCATTCAGTGACTGCCAACTCTGCCTCAGTGGTGTGTTGAGTTTTGAGTTAACTCTTCTGCCTCTTCACTGGCACTCTGATTTAGGAATAGCATGTGTCTTTGTTTTCAGTTTTTCACCAACCTTCCCTTTTCCCAATGGTGTGGGCGCTTAGTTTCCACCAGCATTTTTCTTTGTAAGTTACACCACCGTGCCCAGTCCATGAATTTTCAGGCCTTTTATAGTTGTCTCAGTATTGTGACAAGCACCACCCTGTGTTGTTAGGTTTGATTCCATGTTGCTTGCACATCTCCCAGACTATATGTTTAGGTCAATCATCAATAATTTGGTCTTACCACCAATATCAAAGAGCTTCAATCCAAAATGGATCCTTGCCCTCTTCTTTTATTTTCAATTCTAGGGCTCCAACCTCATTTTAAAAATCATGAAAATTATTTCTCTCTGTTTGTTGCAGGGGGACATGGTAGCTTTGCTCATATTTACCATATTATTTTACATCGGAATTATGTTCATAAGTATTGTATCCAGGATTGCCTTTGCTCTCAGCCAGCAACTCCCATCTCTGCCACTATTCCACAGCTCGAGCTGTGGAATAGTGGCAGAGTTCAACAAATTCAATGACATTTTCTTTAATTGTGGCGGGACCACTAGAGTATTGTCATATAATAAAATTACATGGGTACAGGTAATTATGCTACCACCCTTCCGCATGAAACAGTACCATGAGCACAAAACATGCTATAGCAAACTTATTCATGGTTGTATTTGTTTGCTTGTTCTGTTTGAAGATGACCTTTGAAAAATGATGACATTAGCATTTACATCAGGCATCACAGATAGCAAGAAATTATGAAAATAGGTAACAAGCAATCAATTACTGCATCATGTTCCACATCTTCGAGTACTTGGATAGTACTTGCTTTTGATATGCAAAAGGGGTTGTACAAAATACATTAAATTTTAGTTGAATTTAGTGTATAACTAAAATAGAATTAATAAGTTTTATAAACATATTTTTGATTCTGCTGGATCAAATTTATGACATTGTGTGAGGATAAAATCTAAAACCCTTGCTTATATTCTGTCTAGAGGCATTTGACAATATTATATTGGTCAGCTGGTAGCCAAACAAAGATTTACACAAAGAGGCAACTAAATAAGTAATACTAGATAGAGGCAATCAACCCATCAAGCCCATGTATATTTTTTGCATTTTTTGGCTGTGAAATTATTTTCTTTTGCATATATATCATGTGTACTCATACTGAATTTTCAACCCACTGGGGAGTCCTAACTAAGTCCCTACCCAGACGGTACCATTGTTGGCAATTTGAAATCAGTTTGAGTCACAAAATTTTAGATGAATGTGCTTTCCTTTTAGGAAATTATGACATGGTACTCCTTCATACATGAATAATAATAATTAATAATAATACATACATACACCACAATAATAATGTGAATAGAGTTCTAAGGAAGAAAGTTAAAAATGAACCAATGCAATCAGCCTGAATAGGGATGAACAAAGAGCCAGATAGGTTTCTCTCCTGTTTGTTGTAATATTTTATTTCAGATATTTGTTTTGGTACTGACTGGAATTTTTCATTTCTGACATTGTTTTAGGAAGTTTCTAACAGCACAACAGCCACCAAAACATGTCAACAACTCTGATATCCCCTGCTAACCAATCCATCATATTAACTCTACATCCACTTTCACCCAAAGTATCAGAATATTATTTCAAGACACAACCATCATTCCCTTGAATGTGCTCTACTTGAAAAACTGAAGATTCTCAGCTAGACACCAGACCATGATTTTTGTAGCAAAATTTGACATGAAAAAATGAAAATCAAATTTAACCCCCAAATTCCCTTGGAGGGTCATGCCTCAAATTGCATTTGCATTCATTACTTCAACACCATTTTTTTACAAAAGAAGTTCTGCTTGATTTTATTTTTTCATCTGACCCCTGACCCCAGACTGGCTTTTTTCTGAAATCTTTTTATTGTCTGTCTGTGGTTTTTTGTCTTTTTTTTTGAAAAAAAAAAACATTATGAATGCTGTTGGTTCAAGGAAATCAGGTGTGAGATTTCCATAATGCTGTACAGCCCCTCCTTGTCTAACCCTATTCAAGCCAACATCAAAGAACCATCTCAGTTGATAAAAATCTATGTAAGTAGATAGGTATTCTACAACCTTCTATCATACCATACTAGAACCAAAAAACTTTAACAAATGAATTGTTCAATTTGCTGTTTCCTATTTCATCCCATATTGTACCATTATTTTTACTGACGTTGTACTAAAGTATTAAAGAATTAAGAATGCTAAAATAATTACATGGTGTATAAGTAGTAGTCACCAGTAAGTTTTTGTTTGAAACATCTCTGTTATTGAAGTTTTCATAGATTCTCCATATATAATTATGTAGTTTCTCTAGCACTTTTTTGCATCAAATTAGTTAGCCGTGTTTTGAAGGAAATAATATTATTTGGGTGATGAAACCATATGACATAGGACTCCTTTCATTTGATAAAATTAATTGCCATTTCATACGTACCTACCAATCCAAACAAAAATTTTCTTTTCCTTTTCTGGAGGGATGATAGATATTTACTGTAAAGCAATGGTAGCCAAAAAAACCTCTTTAGTATGGTCAAGTACACATATTTAACAGTTACATCTTAGTTAGAACTATTTGCATTGAATTTTATTGATTTTGGGATTCATAGCCTCTTAGGTACCTATGTCTTGAATGAACACAATTGCTTGATCACTGTTGGCTATTCATTGACTGTAAGATACTGATGCTTGAGAATATTACTTGGGGTATTTTCAAACCTCTGTAAAATTACTGATCTTGTTTTATGAATGAAACATCAACCATTCAAATATTGTGTCTTAATTGTACCTACATTTTACCTGCAAAATCAATACTAAACTTTTTGGAACTGCCATTATACTGACAAATTTTATTTCAAAAATAGTTACACAAAAGTCTTGTTGTAACAATAGGACAAAAATCATATTCATCAAATAGTGAATAATGTATCCTCAAGACAGTCAATGATTATATCAGGATGAACAAAATAAGGGACAATATCTTTCACAAACTTTTATGATCAAACACATGAGCACAAAAAATATATCAGTATTATTTCTAACCAACTGTGCCTATTTCAATACTTGTTCTGATCCATCAAATGTCACCAGTTTTTTTTCTGTTTCAGAGGAAAATAAAATATCTTCTCCAGAATGATGGTGGTGTCCATTTCTCTCAATGTGTGTGTCAACCCACAAGGTTCAAATATGGCTTAGACTTGGAAGCTTGTCCCATGGATACATACATCAAAACTTGATCAGAGTTTAAGACTTAAATCAGAATTCTGGATATTTGATGTGTAAGTATTCCTATCAAGACCCCTACTTGCTCATTCAGAATTTGACTGGTAACATGTTCATTGCTATTATTATATGAATGATTATTGCCTTTAGCTTTGCTGAACTGTCACTTGCACTTCTCTGAAAAACATGATTTGTTTCCTCCCATCATGTCCTGTGTCAACAACATACAATTTTTGAAAAAGTAAATATCCATGCATCATGACAGAAGAAAAAAGAAGACTCAAAATATCTCTCCAATAAGGGGATGTGATTCAAAATCATTGAATGATAAAGAATTTCTCATGCCAGTCACAACTAACTCACCTTGATATGATATTTCTTTTTTAAATTTTCACCTAGAAAGTAAAAATGAATAATTTCCTTTTATTTGTTGTTGGCTTGTTGTATTCAAACCCCTGACAACACACCCCAAATAATAAAAACTCTAAATGATTTGAATGAAAACAAAAATTGGGAAGTCTAAAAATTTTCAAGTTGCACTTTGTACTATGCTATTGCCTTTTACATGCATGTAAATAATTAATGTGACTTAGAATGCACTCTAAACATATCACTAGTAGCCAATGATTGACTGTGTGACATTTCAATGATGGGTATTAAACCAAAAAAAATTAAACAAATCTTCATTGTCTCTCATCATCATTGCAATTGAAAACACAACCATCAATTAGTCTTGACAAGAACAAAAACAACTTTTCAACTTTAGTAACCTCATAATCTTCTGAATTCTACTCCTAATTTATTCATCATCATTCCTCTGTGGTACTTTAGTTCTGTCACTAAAAACATGTTTCACATGAAGACACATTTAGTAGTATTATGGAGCAAATTCCCTAGTATTTAACTCATAATAGGTGGCATTAAGAATCACAAAAACATTCAATAGTATCATTAGCAATTTGTATACTTTGTCTTTTCTTCAAATGATAAATTCATAATTTTCCTATCCAGTAAAGTTCAAATGTCTCAACCAGGCTTTATTGGGGTGACCTGTAAAATCACTAAGATCTTCTGGAAAAATTGTAGATCTTCATGGTTTGAATAAAGAAAAGTGGAGCATTTTAAAAATTTGACAATGCTCTCAAAAATGGTTTCAAAGAAGGTTTGATTAAGTCAAAAAAAAAATCATTGAAATCATTCTACCAGCAAATTGTTTGATCTTGTTTCACTTCTGATCATCTTTCTACACTTATTTCACAGGGTGACATATGACATGTTCATAATAACAGAAGGAATTATTGATAATAAGTTAATTCTGAAGTTTTCTTAGAGACAATTTTAGTGATATAACTCTAAATCCCACAATGCAGCATTTTAAACTCAGTCAATGGGGCAATTTTTGAAGTCATAAAAACCAAGAGTACCCCATACATTTCAATTGCTTTTCTTATTCAAGTGAGCTAAGCAGCAGAAATGAAGTGTATACCATTGAGATTGAGTTCATGTAAATGATAAAAATAATGGAAAATGGCAATACTGGGTACTGCCCAATTCAATCTAAGACCATCAGAGAACATATTTTGATTAAGAGAAAGGCAAAGAGAGAGATTTTTCAGTTACATCTTTCTGGTTCTGTTTCAGGCAAATACAAGTACTTAACATGAGATATTTGTATTTCCTCTGTCCCAAGTCAAAATGAGATGGAGAGAAAAAGTGAAAACCAAAGATAACACACATGATTTTATTGTTTTAACACTCATGCAGAGGTTAAAAATTGATAGATGTAGACTAGAAGTATAATGTTGTAGTGACCAACCCAGATGACAGAACATTAGTAATCTTAGTAAGTAATGACATGAGTGTCCTTTTCAAAGTCAGTTATTTTTCATACCCACCTCAGAATTCATTTTCTATTGTGTATCATGTTTTGACCATTGTATAACACACTTTGTGAAGTTGTTGTCAGATGCATTATTTCCCATACTTTAGTATACACTATGTATTGTATAATTTGATGAATCATGAGCAATACTACTATATAGGGTAAACTTAAATGAACAATATTTCATATTTTTCCTCAAGAATTTAAGCAAAGTGTCAAAGTGAGCAACAGCTCAAAATGAAGTATGAAGTGTTGAAGGACAAGAATGTTTCAAGTTTGTTCTTTTGTGGATTCAATATTCAATCAAATTGCAATCAGAAAAAGTAAAACAAAAAACTATTCAATAGTTGAATAGTTATCTTGATTCAATTTTTTTAGATGACTTCCATTTTACTGCAGTACATGACAAAGCTAACACATCTAAATAATTTTTTAGTATCATCCCACCAATGAATTATATGTTTTCTTATGTCTCTATTTAACTTTGTTAGATAGCTAACATTACATGTTTGAAAGGGGATTGTGTGTTTTGCCTACTCTGAAAGCATTGGAATGAAACATTTTGATGTTTCTGAAACCTTTTTTACAAGTGATTCTATCTTACCCGCACACAATCCTTTTGTTCTTTTTTAAGCCTTCATTTACACCATCCCACAAAAGCTTCATTCTTTGTTGATTTGTTGATGGTTTTGTGTTTTTTTAATTGGTTGATTATTTGAAACCTAAAAGACAAGCTTGTTCATTAGAGAACCACACAAATGGCACACAGAGCATGTACACTCACTTTTGGTCAATAATAAAGTAAGACCCAAGAAGAATCACTCTGGAGTTGGATATTAGTAGTAGGTGAAAGAAGGGATGGGTCCAAATATCAATGTACACTCTTTTTAGAGAATTTTTCTCTGTAATTGTTTTGAGTTGGTACTATAAATATACTATTGTATTGGTTGTATATCATTAATCTAATTCAAAGTTTATCCCTTTTACTCTCAACCCACATATGCAGATTAAAATTTGCTCTAAAAATAACTGTTGAAATAATGAAGCAAGGTTAGACCAAATTCACCATGTGATGTACTGTATTCTTGTAATATTTGATATTGTGTGTCTATGATGTAGCTTTTGTGCCTTTTATGACCCAGAACTGCATTTACTAGGTAAATCATCTCTACTAAAAAGAAATTTTCCAGATAATTGCAGTTTGGACCCAGGTATGGAAATTAGCATTTACCTGGGGTGAATAAAGAATTTACCTCATCCATTTACCATGTTAAACATCATCAAAAAATTACCTCTACCATTAACCATTTATCACATTCATAATATGCATCAAAGCATCTAGATAGATCCAATGATAGTATTCAATTCCAAATTGATTAATGCTATATGATCCAAACTAGTGAGCACAAACACGAATTAGAATATTAATGCTTTATGAAAGCTATGCCATCTCAGTAAAATAACACACTTTTGTTTATTTTTGGTATTTTTTATGTTTATTTATCAGAATTCACATCATAATTCACCCTAATTTGACATTTTTATTGTTTTCCCTTTACCCTTGAATTTTTAGAAGGAGTGTAATCATTTTTTTACTGGGTTAATTTTTGGATTACCAAGCAATTACTGGGAAATTCACCAGGTGGTTTAATGAACCTGGTGTTGGTAAATGATGAGTGGATAATTGCAACCCTAGTTTACAACCTACTACTTGTTCAATACCATTATGTATATACAATGGTATTGCTGTAGTAGTTTTTGATTTTGTCATACAAATACTAATCCTAGAGAGATAGGAAACAATACCTAATTGATATGTCAGTGTCAAACCTCAGAAATACTCATTATCACTTTTGATCATTGGCAAGCTGCTTTCTATTATGGAACATTGACATTGTTTTTGTAATTTTATTTACATTGCAGCCTAACAGTACTAGATCAAAAGTGACTGAATCAAAACAGATAATGTGTGCAAGCATTATTTATTTGTACCTCAAACATTGAATGAATATTATTTGCTTCTTTTACTTTTGTGCAATCATTTCCAAGCTTTCTCCTGTTGATCTGAATACTAAACTCTCAGAAAAAGTAGATACAAAAGTTGACCTTTTGAGGTTTTGTGGATTCAGGCACATTTATGTATTCAAATGAAGTAAAATCAATATTATCATTTTCAAAACTAGTATTTGTGTTTGGTAAGAAAGTGCTGTTCATTTCTAATGTCCAGATATGAATATTAACTGTTACTAGAGAAGTAGTATGTATTGAAACATTACCAAGTTGCAAATATCAAAACCATTCAAGACTATGATGGTAGAATAGGATGAAATCTCTTCACATGAACTAGTAAGTTTTCTTTTTTCACTTTCAGTACAGAAGTCTGAATTTCAACACCCTTCATTGACCTTTATACTTCATTGATGTCTTCTTTTGTAAAATGATAAGCTATTTCTCACTGTTTGGCCAAATGTTTTGTACAGTCACAGGAGGAAAGGAATAAACAGATAAATATGCAGCATTACAGTGAATAATGAACTCAAAACATAGCAGAATTCCAATATCTAATCAATGATCAATGTGTGTTTCAATCAAAGATATCAGTATCTTTGAAAACAAAAAGACCATAAAGATATTACCCTTGATGTACACTCAAAAGTTTCTACAATTTATGGATTTTGACAGCATTATCTTTACTAAACATCAAATCATTTTTATGACAGAAGTTGAAGACACATATCTTTGTATGTTTGTAAAAAAAACAACAAAACTTTCATCAAAGATACAACACTTTGAGTTTGTCTGGATGAAAATAGGTGGGCGCTTCTTTGTTTTTACCCAACTATGTTTATTACATTCATGCTATTGTATACTCAAAATGCAACAAAACACATGCACTCATGCCACAAAAACTTCCATTAGGT
>JALLOT010006632.1:0-19867 GCA_036939595.1 Thalassiosira livingstoniorum
TCACTTAATTTATGAGCTACTTTTGCTACTAACTAAGCGCTTGCCAATGCTGCCAATGGCAGCATTGGTACTACCTGGGTACGTGGTACATGTGCACATACGTGAGGTACGTATGTGGGGGAGTGCACCTTGTTGTACTCCTTCCTGTTGGACTGTACTGGTACTTGTGTCAGTACAGTTCTAACATCCTCACCACCCATCTTCTGGCACCCTGCACATTCACACCATCCTATTAGGCATCTTGACTTTCTTCCTCTGCAACTACAGGGATAAATGCTTACAAGAATTTGTGTTTCACCAGGTTTTGGGGATAACATTGAATGGTCAAGTAAGTGAATAAAAACTAGAGAAAAGTGTGTCCATCTATATTTTGTTTCTATTGAGGCTCATTTTTATGAAGTCTTGAATCTTTATCTCTCTCAATCCTGCATTGTTGATTATTAATGGGTTGATTGTAGGTTCAAATGGTCTTTCTTCTAAAAAATATATGAGACAAAGAATCCATTGGGGTCAATGAGATGATACCACTAAGTGAATTGGTGGCAAGACTACAGGAAAGGAGATCAGAAGGAGGTGTTAGGTTGTTAGTTGTGTTTTTTTGTCTAATAGTATTCTACTTTCATTTCAAGACTGATTGTTGTCAAGGTAAGCTGATTGTATCCTGCTGTTCTTCCTATTTTACTCCTGGACCTGATTCAACTCCCACCTACAAAATATCACTCTACAGTCTTACACATCTTTGTATCCCCAAGCAAGCCACACCACCATATTTCATTTCAAGGTCAACTGCTGCTACAATAATTACCTTTCCATGTTTGTGCTGATGTCACAGCTTCTACCAAGCATTGCATGCATCCCTAGTATGGAAACCTCTTCAACATTCTACTGTATTGGTATTTTCACAATGCCTTTTTGTCCAGAACAAGACATCTTTGTTATTGCAGAAAATTCACAGCTGTGTCCTGTGTCAGTTTTCAAAAATTCACATGCTTCTTCATGCCCAGCTGCTATAGAATACTGAACATTTTGTGCTATTTTTATCTCTGCCTGAGTCTCACATCTCCACCACTCATAACAATAAGGTGACACACATGCTGCTACCACAACTCTCAGCCACCCCAGCTAACACTAGAACCCTCTTTTGACAGGAAGGAGTAAGTGCAGAACAGCCGGTAATGTCTGAAGAGGTTAGTTTTTGGGACTGATGAAAAAAGGATGAACTCTTGGATCACTTTGTCATATGTTCTCTTTCCTCAACAAAGCCAATGTCATTGCAAGAGGGAGAAGTGATGACTATCTTTGTTTCAGTTTGCTTGAATGTGTAATATTTTTTATTTGAAAAATCTAAGCCAGAATTGCATTTGGCATACAAAATGTCATAAAAAACATGACAGGAAAAATTTTTGTTGATGGTGGTGAGTCCTTGGCATTTTTTCCTTTTAAAAGTTGTACCAAAATGGGTCAATTATAGCACACTCTCCAAAAATTTGAATTTTTACTGTATGTTTTGGCTGTTACTTTTTACCTTTTGTTTTGAGTTTTGTTGTTTATTATTAATTTGTTGTGCATATTATTTTGACTTTGTCTTTTTTCTATCAAAACACACAGGCCACCTGGAAGATTGCAAAAATTGCCAAATTTTTGTTTTTATTTATTTATTTATTTGGAAAATTAAGCAAACAAATAAAGGCTTCAATATTGAAAACACCTCTTAAAAAAACCTACAATTGTGCTGGAATTGCTTATGGCCTAATACTGCATTTTTTATTTCAATGCAACATTTTGAATTTGAATATGACCTAATACAACATTTGAGTATGTTCAGTACAACAGTGTTGTATTGAAATTTGGTTCAGTTCAACATTGTTGTATTGAACTTTAAGACATACAAATACAACATGATAATAGAATTTGAAAATGACTTTTGAATGACAAATGTTATATTGAGTTTGAAAACAAATTTGGAACATCAAATGTCGTATTGAGCTGTTCAATGTGGTATTGAAGTTCAAAATATACTCAACAAAAATAATATGCTGTATTTTGTTGTTAGTGATAATTGTGTTTTTTAAGAAAAACAAAATAGTAAATTATATTCTCACTGAAAATAGAAAATATTCCAAAACAAAACCGTTTAAAAATAATGGAAGTCAGGATCTCCCTGTAATAGTGCATATGTAGTAGTAGTCATAGGAATACTATTGTATGAATTACTGCCACAAAATTATCAAACCAATTGCCATGCCTTAGTATATTTATATTCTGTTCCAAGGCTGTGTGAGTTAAAATATTTAAACATATTTATTAAATCGACTCATCAAGATATTGTTTTTGGTTTCTACTCAAGTTTTGTTTGAGTTTTGGGAAGATTTATACTAGTTCCTATGTTGTCTTATCTACAAATTTTAGTCACTATCCCCATAGATTTTTGAAAAAAAATTGACAATTTTGGTCCCAAAACTAACAATTCAAACTCAATGACCTAACAAATAATTTTTAGTATGCCCCAAATTGAATATTTTAGGTCAAAAGTTGGTTTAAAAGCTCAAAATTTTGAAATCCCCCACTCTACACTCCACACATCTACCCAAGAAGAGGTTTTCCAACAGTTTCCATATAACATTTTGGTCCAATCACTGTCATAAAACTTAAAATTAGTAAAATTTTGAAGGTACCTACAAGTAATTCATCTACGTACAATCATACACTGAGCCTTGCACTGTCCGAGGTACTTAAATATGATAATTATCAGTTTATTTATATTTCGTCATACAATCCTACTTCTTTAGTGTAACATTTTTTGGGTATCTAGCAATTTTCAAATTTAGTGTACAGGCCCAAGCTAGTATTACCACATAAAAAATATAAGAAGCTTAAGTGACATGAAACAAGCTTCTATAGTAGCTCAAAAGAAGTATTAAAAGTCTTTGTATTGGAGTAAGACTTCATGTGTAGTCCTCCTAGTCCTAGGAAATTTTTCTTGTATTCCAAAGTGCTCATTTTGTAAAAATAAGCCTTTGATAAAAAATTAGGCGTTTTTTGGAATACAAGAAAAATGTCCACAGATGACTACAAATGAAGTCTTACCCTAAGTATCGGTAAAAAGGAGCCCGGCTCCTTTTCAAAATTAAGTGTAGGCTCTTTTTATACCCATATTCCAATGTGTCAGCTCATTTACTTTTTATTTTGAAAAAGGCTCCTTTATAGAGGTGAGAATGTGGTGTAGACTCTTATCCACATCAGCCAGAGAGGCAACTTCTAGATGCACACTGAAAAGGAGCCTAAAATTTGGGGCTCTTTTTTAAAATCATGTGTAGGCTCCTTTTATGACCAGAGGAACAGAGTGTAGGCTCTTTTTCATGAGTGAGGCTCCTTTTCACCAATACTTAGGGTACTCCTTTGTATTCCACGCCAGTGGGCCGAAAAAAGTCCGTTATTAGTCATCTGTGGACATTTTTCTTTTATTCTATGCAAAATGCATAAAATTTTTATCATAAGCTTATTTTTACAAAACAAACACTTTGGAATACAAGATAAATGTCCTAGGATGACTTCATAGGAAGCACACCCTAAGATTTAAGGTTAAGGTTACATCTCCCACTACCAGCTTATGACGAGACTTTGAGTTGAAAGGGCCAATTTTACCTATTTATATTTGGTATCTTTTTCTTAATTAATTGTATTAAAATCAATTTGTTGTGAGATCTTGAAATATTTTTCACATTATGGAGAGGTGAAATCAGACTGATCAAACTATCCACCCACTCATCCACCTCAATCCACCGTACATATTGTGTACAAAAGTCTGGTAGGTGTAGTTTGATAGTCGTACCTTATTGTACCTAAGTAAGAAAGTAAGTACTTACTTATATTTACTTTACTTGGTAAAAGTATTCAAATTATCGATGGTGGATTAACAGCTGCCGCGCACCAATAACGGTCAATCTACAGCTGCCGCGTCTAAATTTTTTATTACACTTGGCGCTTCGGCACGCAGCACGCACTTCGGCACTCGCACTCGGCCAAAAAAGATTCAAGATTGAAAACGGAAAACGGTTGTGATGGACCATGGCACTCAGCCGAGACGATGCCCGCTCCTTCCTCGCCCAAGTCAAGGAAGTCTTCGGCTCCGACTCTCCCCAATACTACGACTTCCTAATCGCTCTGAAGCAGCAACAAACTGGGGAGATTGGAATCAACGAATGCACACAACGAATAACGAGGCAATTTGTAGGACATCCCGATTTGATTGAGAGTTTCAACGCGTTTTTGCCGGAGGAATACAAGGTTCAAGTTGTTCAAGAAGTTCAAGTAGTGGATGCTCATCAGTCTCATCATTCAGATGATCAATTGGACAATGAAGAGGATAAAAATGAGGTTGAAAATGAGCATGAAAATGAGGACGAAAAGGAGGATCGTCACTCACAAACCTCGCCAGCAACGCCGGAAAAAAACGATACTGACAAGAACTCAGACTCAAGGAGCTCAGGTAGGAAACAAAAACGTGATGAAATAGTTGAAACTACTACTGGGGATCTTTCACCCGTTGAAGGTGGCAAAGATGAAGGGAACGAATCAGCCGAGGAAGAATTAACTCATCAAAGTAGAATTGAAAGTGAAGATGGACAGGAACAGGAGCATGATAGCCCTCCAAGTAAAAAGAAAATGCGAATTCGGGCATCGCCTTCCAATGGTGCTGGGGAACAGGAAACGAATGTCCCAATGGATAGCTTGGATGGAACGAAAACCAAGACAGTAGCTTTGTCACCTTTAAAAGTCAGTGTTTCAAAATACGACGATCCCCTATCCGAAGAGGCAGTCGCTCAAGCCAATGTCGAAATGGTAACTTGCAAAATTTGCAAAGGAAAGAGAAACTCCATCGCCATATCCACCAATGAACCCATCCTTTTATGCGAGCAAAAAGGTTGCAATTGCGAATACCATTTGGGGTGTTTGCCTCGATCATTATTCTCGACCGCTCCGAAAAATTCATCTGATGTCGATGCCAAACGGGATGATGACGATGCCAACTCAGCCACCTCATTGCCTGAGAATTCGTTGCCTGAGGGAATTGAATCTGATTCATCTGAAAAATCGGAAACACAGCCAATTGATCAAATTCCCGAAGGAGATATTTATTGCGCAGAATGCAAAACTGACGGTGCGACTGCAGTGTTGAACAAATATTTTGACAGATGTGACACTTTAAGGTCACATTTTTCATGTAGCCGAGAATATGTATTGCGTCTGCTCCAGAAACACATGTTAGAAAATCCGGATGGGAATGTTTTAAGTCAGGGGAATAATGACCAAGATTCGGAAAATGGTAGGAAAGAAGAAACTGTTGTGACTCCTGTGAAGGACGGTTCTTCGAAAAACACACCCTCAATGCTTCGTCCGCCGCCCAAATCAGAATTGTGGTATGCACATGAGTTACACAATTTAGCAATGTCGAGTGCGAATAAATCTTCGTCGTCAGCTGCAAAAGAGCAAGGACAATTGAATAGCAAAGAGGATGATCGGGAGTTACTGGCCGACGACTCAGCGGAATTTTTGATTGGAAAACCTGTTCGCCTTTACTGCCCATTGGATAACACCTATCACCTTGGTCGAATCATTGACTGGCGGACTTGTTCTGCATACCCTTCATCGAACACACCATCCAATTCTCACACCGCGGGAAAATCTATTCATGTCGACGAATTGGAATATTATGGTAATGTTCCCATTTCTCAATCAGAGTTTTTGCTCCGATTTCCAGCTGGAATGGAGGGGAGAAAGACGCCACTGCAAAAGTGGGTCATTTTAGAGGAACACAGTCTTGCAGTTGGTATATCCTTGATACAAGGCCAGACTTCAAAGTTGAAAGGACGCCAGCGTGGATGGGTACCTGCCATGATTCTGGCGAGGAGTGCTTTGGAGCTCGTTACTGTTCGACGGTTTCTACACGAAAGTGAGGATGGCGAACTTTTCGCGGAAATGAAAAGGGATTCCTCATCCAAACATTCATCGGGATCAAAAGCGGATAGTTCTCAAAAGGACTTGTGGGCGCTGGCTTCATTTTTTGGGGAAGAGGCACATGCATTGCTGCGTCTTCGTGATGAAGCAACATGTCTACCTTTCCCACCAGGTGGAGGCAGCAGTGACACCACTAACCCTCGGTCGTCGACAGGAACTCTTTACGAAACAGAAAACGATGGTAGCTGCTGCCTCAATGTGCCGCTCGCCTTAGCCCTGGCGGAGTATAACGAGCAGGAACGCTGCAGGGAATGGTGCAAACTGATACTTGAAAATTCGAAGCACCGGTTTGCGTTGACTTCGTGTGATGAATACTCCATCCAAAGACGTTTGGAGGAAGAAGATAGAGAAACATTAAAACAAGAAAAGCAACAGACTGAATCAAAAAATCCTGACAATGAAATTCCTCAGAGGGAAAGTTCAATTAGCGCGGAGATGAGTTTACAAGAAGATTCTACCGGAGTTGGAACGAGCAATCCTCTGATTGAGCGAGGTATTGATCGATTCTGGCTTAGCCAACTTTCAGGAATTAATTGTAATAGTAGAGACACTCTCATAAGTTTTAAATGTGAGGATGTGCCATCAATGTCTAGTGCTATGTCAGCGTTGAACGGGCATGGTGGATCTTGATCTTGTTTGGTAGCTTTCAGAGTTAGACACTGAGATAATGGTTGATCAATTTTAGAATTCCATACTTATTTGAATTTTCTTCTTGATCGAGTTTGCTTTATTTCCACAAAATATTTTATCTTTTAGCTTTGGATTCATGCACGAAAAGTAACAATAATTCTTATAGCTTCACCGTTGGTTTGTGAGCAAGAAAACATTCAAAATTTTGAAAATAAAGAATTTTGAGCATTGGTCTGGTCAAGTATGTGAGACTGTCTGCTTGCTGCAACTAAGCTAGTAGTAATAAAAAATATACTGATGGGATTTTTTTACATGATAACTGTTAACAGCCCATCTGGTTGCAATCAAGTATTAAAGATGAGATACCAACAAATAGTGATTTATTGAAGAATATATTTCCGCCAGTGGACCAGCTGCATAGAAGCTGATTTGGATAAAAAATAAGTGGCATTTGGTCTCCATTTTGAAAAGGATGGGATGTCAATCAGGCTCAGAGATACTTTTCAAATCTTCCCATGTCAAACAAGATTCTCAAAGATAAAGAGATTCTCTGAGTAAAATGTTGATACCCAGTAGAGATAGGAGATAAACTGACTGAGTTGGTTTTGCATTGTTGAAGCTGCATTTTTGATTTCAAACAGCAACCACCTATCAAGCACTATTTAAAATATAAATAAGTTTACATGTTTATTTATGTATATGTTGTGCTGAGGTAAGAAAAAATCTTGCAGATTATCATGGACTTAACACATTTACTGGAAACTATTATTTTGGACTAAACCATCCTTCAATTGTCGGAAAATCAATCAACATACATATTAGTATCATATTTTTATATAATAGAATACTAGATGATTCATGCAGGCATTATTGAACATTCACATATGACTTCAAGCATTAAATATGGAAACTATGAATAACATTTAAAAAAAATGAATTCACTTATGCATTTTCAGAAACTACATATAAGACTATATAATTTAAAAATAGCGCCAAACCTTTATTTGTCTTAATTCTTGAGAAAAATCGTGCTTTAGTTTGGTATTTTTACATCTACCTAGAGAATGCGAGGAAACGCGTTGAAAATGTTTTAAAGTATGATGAGCTACCTGTGTAGAAGAGTACCGAATTTTTTACATACGTAATTTCAATAGGGGAAAATAGATATTTTTTTGCGAGCGAGTTTATGTTCTGTCATGTAGTTTTTTATATAAAAATAAACCTGAATATCTGTTCTGTAGGATAAGTATAATAGACAAGTAAATATTCTACCTGCCAAGGTAGAATTGTTACCTATGTATTATACTTATCCTATTGAAAGAGGTGATAAATTCTACCTAAAACAGTACAACATGGAATGACCTACCATAATTTGTAGGTAGCCATTTTTTGAGTAAAAAGCTCAACTTGCTATCTCCATTCAGTCCGCAATGGTAAATCTGTCCTCCGTAATCTTTGTGTTCTGGCTCCTGTTAGGTTCAACCATGCCAAAGCCCATTGAGACCTCTGGGTCTCCTCAGTCAGCAGCGGTAACTAGAGCTGGCGCGAATCGTGCAAAATCTGGCACCGGCAAGGGAGGGGGAAAGAAAGCTTCGTCCCCAAAGTCTAGCTCTTCGTCCGTGCCATCAAAGGCGAAGTCTGCTAAGGCATCTAAGAAAACAACGCCATCAAAACCTGTGGATAAAAAGAAATCGCCAAAGAAAAAAGTGAAAGGAAATGAAGCTGGTGGAAAAGATAAAATGAACAAAATGGTTGCCGATTCGGAGTTAGTCAGTCGCTCCAATTGTTTGACAATGGGGGAATTCATCTTCCGTAACTGTCTGTACGTGACTTCGCATTTTGAACAGGGGAAAGACTTCTTTGTGCCCACCAACATCCCCGGAAAAGTAGAACATGTCATGACAGCACATGTGCTTACGTTGATTCGAAGGGTGGATCGCGAGAAGATGGATGACGAGCAATTTAAATTGAACTCTCGTATTCTCATCGAGGAGAAAGTCACACTCAAAAACAAAAAGTTGGAAGGGTTTGCCATCGCCATTGCAGAGGAGAGTGCCAACATCGCCAAAGACATGCACCTCACCAGAACCACCGTAGTCCAAGCAGCACAAAACTATCATTGGCGATGTGCGTTGGCTAACAAACCTTGTGCACTTGAGCAAGAGGTAGAAAAGGAACAAGCATACGCCAATCCAAATAACATTGGTGTGGATCATGAGGATGGTGAGACAAAAAAGAAGTGGATGGAGTTGGAGCCAATTTGTGATTGGCACAGCGAGGACGAGCTTTCATTGTCAGGAAAAAAGGTCGAACCTGTGTTGTGCCCTCCTTGCCAGACAAATGTTGGTGTGAACGAAGGAACTGCGGATGTCGAGGATCGACTGGGGGAGGAAACCGAGAACAGTTTGGAGGTGTTGGCAGACGAAGACGTTCCTGTGGCAACTATTGTGGGCGAAGAAGATGAGGAGGTGGCGGACGATGACGATGACGAACCGCGTGATGAAGATGGGAATGTTATCCCAGCCGATGCAGTGGACGAAGATGCGCACCCAAAAACAATTAACAATCCAATTGGAAAAGGAGAGTGCCCATACAGTAGGATGAATGAGGAGAAAAAGAAAAAGAAAAAAGATCCCAAAATGCCCCTGGAGGAGCAAGTATCTATGTTTGAGGAGTATTTGCATTCGTGGGCGAAAACAAAGTACTGCTACAAGGTGATGCGCGGCAACGTGATGCAGAGGAAGAGGTGCTGCTGTCTTGACATCTTAAACAGCTATGAGTCAAGACATGCAGTTGCACTTGGGTGTCTTCGCTACGCGAACAAGACTCGTGAGCAGAAGTACGAGTATCTGGAGCTTTGCTACAGATATGGCAAGGTGACGCAGCAGCGTCAGCCCGAACTATTGTTGCCATTTGACCATGAGGGATCAAAGGAGGTTGCCCATGAACTGTTACGCCACAACATCTGCATTGATGCCTTTTTGTTGGTGCATGGCCACAAACGCGGTGTGCACGATTCAGTGAAACGTCTTATCACGGGTGATAAGGCAAGTGCCGAGCACGGACTTGTTGGGAAGGAGGGCAACAATCACCATCCAGAGCGCGAGGAACTTGTGGAGTCTCTCCACCAACACTTTCAGCTTCTGGAGAAGGAGAGTGGTGTACCAGCCACCAGGTTTGTGAGGGAGGCCACCGGGATGGTAACTGAGCGAGATGCTAATGACAAAACGCTCTACCTCCCGGCTGGCATGTCCATGAGGCACACTTATGTGCGATGGGTGTTTGGCCGGGGTTACACCGCAATTGCAGCTGCTAATGGGAACATCCGGTTGGAGAAGAGGCCAAGGAAGCTTCCAAAGGACCCCAAAAAGTTTGTTGTGGCTTATCCTCGTGGCGCGTACAAGCCTGTCTATGGGTGGGCGAACTATTACCTCTTTTGGCATGCGAACTATCCCCATTTGAAGGTGAATCTGGCTGCGAAAGACATATGCGGCCACTGCTATCGTTTTTTCAATGCGCATAGATATGCTGCTAAGTCTAAATCTTTTTTCTTTCCAGGTAAAGGAAGAAAGTGTGAGGGACAAGACCAAGGACTCTCCGAATTTAGTGCTGCACTCCAAACAAAGCGCGAAAACACCGGAGAAGGAAGCAGCGGTCCTACCACCACCAGTGTCTCCGACACCAAAGACACCCGAGGCAATGCTCCTCACCCAACCAACGACACCAGACCTTCCACAAAGAAAACCACCCACACCGACAGTACCTCAACGGAGAAGTCCAAGGTTCGCGTCTCCAGCAGTAACAAGACGAACGAGCCCCAGACACGCTCGAGCACGCTCCGTTCCTCCAACACCCAGCAAACAGCAACAGGTGGTGGAGCTTCTAAAGATGGCGCGAAAGAGGAGGTTGCAGGGGTGGGAGGAAACGAAAAAGAGGCAGAGGATGTTGTAGGTGTGGAAGAGTACGTGGAGGGAAACGTGGATGAAATGGAGTACGACGAAGAGTCTGTTGCTTCTGAATGGGAGGATGACGCTGATGTTCCAGTTCGCACAGGGGAGGAGTCGGAGGATCCCGAGGTGGAGGCACGGGAAAGGATGATTTTGGTTGGTGCTCGTCACGTTCGCAGTGCGAGGCTACAGCGACACCTAATGGCGCGTAAGGTTGCTCTAGCTGTAAAATCTGCTAAGGATCCGTCAGCTAAAAAAGTGATTACACTTGTCATTGACTATTGTCAAAATTTGCAGCTTCCCTGGTACGGCGCAATGCAGCCAGGGGAGGTTTACTATTACCCACACAAAAATGTGTATTGCCTCGGTATAGTGAACGTCGCGGACCCAACTGTTAGAGACATAGCTACGGGTGAACCTTCTGCCAAACTACATGCCTTTGTATACGGTGAGGATGACGCAAAAAAAGGAGGTAATAATGTTGCGTCATGTCTCATCAACTTCATTGTCGAAGTAGAGAAATATGCAAGAGAGCAAGAAGCAGAACTTAATGTTTTTTTCGACAACTGCCCAGGCCAGAACAAGAACAACACTGTTCTGCGACTACCTGCATTTCTTGTTGAGTCTGGCTATTTCAAAACGGTAAACTTCATCTTCCTCATTGCAGGTCACACAAAAAATATTGCAGATAGGCTGTTCAACAACCTCAAGCAACGCTACCGCATTCAGCAAATTTGGAGCATGGCCATGCTCTTGGATCGATTGGAGTCAGATTACGTTGACACACATAAGTATGCTGATGGATTGATGAGGGATTGGAATGCATTCTTGAACCTGTTTTATCCAAAAATTAAGGGCATTGAAAAGAATCACATTTTTTCATGCACAAAAGGCGATGTGACACCTACTTCAGTTATGATGGAGATCAAAGAGTTCGAGGGCTTTGATGCAGCATTTTCAATGCAGGAAATGATTAAAAAAATTTTTAGGATCGGATAAGTTCCCAAACACCCCAGAAGGTAAAGTACGGGCCATCAAAGCAAGAAGGACACTGCTAAAACGTAGGAAACCAACAATCATCAAAAAGGTTGGACTTTCAGCCTACAAAAAGGTGCATCTTTTTATCCACCGAGACATGATTCCTGAACAATTCTGGGATGAAATGTGTCCCGAACCTACGAAAGCGGAGTACGAGCAGTTTGATAAAGACCAGGAGGTAAGAAAGGATCTCAAAAGAAAAATGGATGAGTTTGGAGCAACCACAAAGAAGGCTAAAAAGACTGCATTTTTTTAAGTAGTGTTTACCTAGTAATTGTTAGACCCAATTTTTATGTGACAACATCTACCTAAACATACTGGTGCCATTTTCTACTTCGAATTTTTGAATTCGAAAAATTGTTAAAAATTTGGGGGGAAAAAGATGATACTGTTAAAAATTTACATTAAGTGTCTATTTCTACCTAATTAATATTGTGTTAATTTCTACCTCAACATTTGAGTCTGAAATCAGGTAAGAAAAATGGGGGGATATGCAATATGGCACCTACCTTTGTTGAAGTAAACAGTGAGGTTCTGTGCGCCCTGAGACTTGCATGTTGAGATTAAGGTACTATAATATGATACGGTATTACAGTATGGTACTATGTACGATATCATACCATACTTTTGTCATTTGAATCGTAGTGTAGTATGATCATCTACGAAACTTAATATGTATTGGTACTTTACATAAATATGTGCTTCTTACAGACCAATATTATTTATGTAATACAAATGTGCTCAATTCTATCTCAAAATAAAATATGTGCCGTGTAAAGTACTAATTCCTAAATATCGACGAAATAAGATAAATACGCTTTGAGTACAATACTTTAAATATAAGCCCTACCTAGCTTGCGGAGAACCATTTGTTTCAAAACTCGATTAAAATCACTTACGTAGGAATTAATACTAGAACATCCTCGCAAAAATCACGGTCGCATGTCAGACAGAAAAACATTTTCAGAAAGATAAGTACTGGCGATAAATTTAAATTATATAGTCTTATATATTCTTTCCATAAATTAATACAAAAAACTTATTGCCTCCTATATGAAGTCATCGAAACAATTATAATGATATCCCATTTCTTGTATTGTACAGAGAGGTATAAAATAATATTATTCAACATCAATAAAAAATTAATGACATTGATTTTCATTCTGTATCATCAACATGATTTCTTGCACGTAGTAATAAACTATATGGCACTATTATCACCATCTACTTAGGTGAATAAGTATAACAGACTGCAAACTCCCCACAAAACTAACAGCCCGGCAAGTGTTAACAGCTCAACCAGCAAAAAGTTCCAGTGGCAAACTTTTGTTCCAGCATCAAATGATATGAAAACAATTCATATACATTTTTATCCAAGCTCCCACTGTAAGGCCCATAGTTCCTTAAAAAGTTACAGCAAATTTTGCATCAATTTTTCTCAGCACATGGTGAATGTCTTTTCAAATTCTAACAGCTTTTTCACTGCTGCTGTTGACTCTTTGTTGTTACCTTGCAAGCCAAATGCAAGTCACCAACTGTCACCAAAATGTATGAATAATCTATAATTTTCACTTTTCTGTTGATTATCCCTCAAATTAAAACAACACATGTTATATTCCTACCACACATTTGCCACTCCTCAAAAACCCAACAGTATACAGCACTGCTGTATCACTGTCTACATTTCCTCAAAATTTCATTGATTTCCAATATTCCTTTCAAATCTAACAACAAACTTTCATTTTCAGCTGATGCTGCACCTTTTTTTTCTTAAAGAACTAACAGCAAATCATCTGCTACATCCTAAATGGCTTCATCATCTTGAATTAAAAAAAATGCTTGCCCACATTCAGGCATGATATCACCCAAGAAGTGCCCTTTTGTTGACAGAAAAAATATTGCCAACTCATATTTTTGGTAAGTCCCTCCAAAATGATCAGCAAATTTTCAATGGCAGCATAGCAAACATAATTCACTTAATTTCTAGTATTAACAGTAATTTTTTATTCCCCCAACATCTACCTAATATAATTGAAATTAAGCAGCCAAAAATCTACTTACAAATGTACCACAATCATTTTCTCTAATGTAGGAAACAAAAATGATGTTCTTATCAAAATCTTTCCTTCAAAATGAAGAGCAAATCTATCAAAGAATACTGTATCCATATTCTTCTATACATCATATATTAAGTCAAAATGAAAAATGGTACTTGAATCAATTTCACATCAGAAGAGGAGATATGCCTTCTACGTAAGAGTCATTAAGAATGGGAAGTCTTAGATGAAAACCCACTCTAGGTGAGGAAGAGATGTGTGATATCTTGGAGCTAAAAGACAATATTGGCTATATTTTTCTAAATGCAGGGACCATATTAAGTATTTTTTTGGAACAACAAGTTTTTTCAACATATATGATTCTTTACAAGTGCAGTGGTTGTCAATATTTCTCAGTTGGAGTAATATTTTTTGTTTGGCACAAAAAAACTTTCTACAGAGTTTCTCTTTGTAATCTGTATAAGAGACCAAAAATTCTCCAGAGAGTTTTGTTATCAGCCACTCATCTACAACAAAAGAGAATCCAACATCAGGAAACCACTGAGAAAAGACATAGATTTTGAAGCTTGTTCTGGTGAATCAGAGTGCAGTAGTGTTTTTGCAAGATAAGATATGTAGAATATTTCCTACCAACAGTACATTTTGCTAATCCTAACTTAGTACCTGCCCTAAGCAGGGCAGGTTACACGTGTAGGCTCAGGGGCCAGCCCGTGACAGGCGAGTCCCGCATTGGTTGCCACTAAGTGGCGACCTAGTAGGTAGCAACTAATCTCATTATTTTAGTCATGTACTAGTTATAGCACCTGACCATGAGATTGTGCCACCTAGGTCTAGCATACATGACTAAAACGGTCTAAAACAAAATGGCATTCACCACATCGGAGGAGGGCATCGTGGCGCAAATGCCACACGCCTCACTCTCCAAAATCAGGGGTGAAGCCAACTATCAAACTCTGGATGTCGTTCGCCAACAGACATACCAGAATGCAGCAAAAATTGCTTGTCCATGGGGACATGGTAATGGGCACCTCGGCCTTGTTATGCCCGACGCCCTGTACCATCAGAACTATGGCCACCACTTCGTCCGCCAGGCTGACCCAGGGGCCTATGACGTCAACATCCGCAACAACATGCAAGACGTAACAATTGCACGCCGTACAGCGGAACACCAAGCATTGAAGAAAGGGTATGACACCCAAGAAAAAGTAGAGTCGATCTTAAAAAAGCAACTGCAGGAGGCACTCCCAGAAGCTTTACTGGCGGAAATTACCGACCGATACACCGGCTTGAACAACGTAACTGTGGAAGACATTCTTCAGCATGCCTTCGATCGTAAGGGGGCCATCACTGAAACCATGATCGATGAAAACTCTGACAAATTGAAGGAGCCATTCGACATGCAAGAGGGTTTTTCTGCTTTCACCAAACGCTACGAGGATTGCCAACGTTTTTCCATCGATGCTGGAGATGCAATCACGGAGACAACGATGATCCGAGCTGGCGTTAAGGCTATGGCAGCACTCGATCTTTTTGAGAAGGAGTATAAAGACTGGCTAAAACTCCCTCGGGCCCAAAGATCAACGTGGCTACAGTTTAAGAATTACTGGGCGGACGTGGTGCAAAGCCATGAAGAATACACCAAGCTCACAGCGGGGGAAGCAAAGCTAACAGCAAATTCTGCGATTCAACAACACAACACTGAATTGGTAGAGCAGTTGGTAGGAGAACTAGCTTTGTCCGCCCGAACCGATCAAGACAAAATAGCTCGACTTGAACAGAACACGGAAAAACTAATGAAGAAGCTGGATGAAGCGGTTGACGTCATTAAGTCCATGTCCAACAAAGTGGGGGGAAACAATGATTTGTCTGGAGGATCGGGCGGGAGCAATCGCATTGTGGGGAACTTAATTGCAGGAGGTCCAGGAATGATAAAAAATTTCTGTAACGACATCAACAAAATTCCCCACGAACGCAAAAAAGCCTGGTTGGATAGTCGGTATGACCCAAAGGGGTACTGCTGGTCTTGTGGCTATAAAGTCACATGGGACCACACCAGCAAAACTTGTCGATTCAAAAAAGATGGGCATAAAGATGCGGCTAAACGAGGGGATATCATGGGAGGCCATGAAGATAACAAGGGCTGGAAGCCCAGGGAATAGGGGTTCGTGCCAGTAGGGAAGGAGGAGCAATTGATACTTGCCAATAATGTTTTACAGCATGAGGTAGTACCAATAAATCTTAAAAAAGAGGAAGTTAAACTGAATCTTAATACGATTGCTAAATCCAAACCTAGCTGGGCCGATATCGCTAACCCTGAGAAAACTACAGCTTTTCTAGACTCCGCTGCATCATTGACTCTCCTACGACCAGATGCACCATGTGAGCTCAACATCATACAAGATACATCCAAAACAGTGCAAGTAGCCAATAAGGCGAAGATGCACACAACAAAAACAATCAAATGCCTATTCGATCACATCCCCGAGGACGGAACAAAAGGCCATGTCCTTCCGGGCATTGCCCACAATCTGGTCGCGGTAGCCACACTTTGTGACGCTGGATGCGATGTAATTTTTAGGGCTGATGAGTGTTTAGTCACAGACAAAACCAGAGTCCTCCTCCGAGGGTGGAGGGACAAGACAACAAACCTATGGCGTGTACCGCTAACAAATCTAATCAAAACAATAGCAGACGAAAAGGGAACACGCACGACATATGTAGCAAACAATGTGTACGATTGTGAAACTACTGGGGATTTAATTAAATTTTATCATGCGTCGGCGTTTAGCCCAGTAAAAACAACATGGATGGAAGCAGTGAAACGAGGATACTTCCGAGGGTGGCCTGGCCTCACGGCACAGGCAATCAACAAGTACATCCATGTCAATGAAGCAATGGAAATGGGCCATATGAAACAAGTCAAACAAGGCATCCGATCCACCAAGAAAAAAGCAACAGTACCGCCGCCAGATGTGCAGCAGGAAATATTGCAAATTCCGCCGCAGGAACCCAAGAATGAACGAACACATAGTGTGTTTGTAGTCCTGCACGAATATGACGAAGGAAAAATGTTTAGTGATCAAACAGGGAGATTCCCTCGAACCTCAAACAGGGGCACGAAATACATTGCGGTGTTTTATATCTTTGATCCCAATGCAATCATTGCCAAACCCCTCAAGAGTAAAAACGTAGATGAGTTAAAACAGGCATATGCAGAAGTATATGCCGACCTCACTGCTAAGGGCTATCAACCAAAACTGCACAAATTCGACAATGTAACCTCCAAAGAAATTCTGCAGTTCATTCAAAGTCAAGACACATATGTCCAGCTCACACCGCCTGAGATGCATTGCCAAAATGCAGCCGAACGCGGGATTCAAACATGGAAATGTCATTTCAAATCAGGGCTCACAAGCTTACCTCATGAATTTCCCATTGCAAATTGGTGCCAATTAATAGAGCAAGCCAATATTACGCTCAACATGCTCAGACCCTGCAGACAAAATCCAAAATTATCAGCCCATGAAGCATTGGAGGGCATGTTCAGCTTCGATGCCACACCAATGGCTCCGCCGGGCACGAAAGTGTTAGTCCATACCAAACCCAATTCGAGAGCATCCTGGGAATTACATGCAAAAAAGGGATGGTACGTTGGACCGGCGTTAGCACATTATCGATGTTTCAGGGTTGTTATGGATAAGACAGGGAAGCAGCGTATCACGGACACCATCAAATTCATTCATCACGTTGTGCAAGTACCGCAAGTAACTCAAACAGATCGAATCATGACGGCAGCAAAAGACCTCAAACAGGCAGTGCAGGGTTTACCTACCTCCAACGACAATCCACGAATGAAAGCCATCACAATTCTGCGCGAGGTGTTGTTGGGTGAAAAGCCACGGGCAAACCCGCAGGAACCGACTCCACGAGCAACACCACAACCGGCTCCTGTCCCCGCCACACCAAACGTCAATGCCAATCCACAGGAAGCCGTGCCCGCCGTGACAACAACCCCGCCATCCCCTCCACCAAGGAACAACCCACCCCGCCCTGCCATCATTTCACAAGACGATGACGATGACAGTGTACCTGGGTTTATGGATGGATATGACAGCAGTGATGACGAGAGTGAGGACGAGGACTATGACATTGTGCAACCACATTACAACCTACGTAGCCACGTGGCCAATTCAGTCCTCATCTCTGAGACGGAAGCCGTAAAAACAACAGAACCAATTCGAGTACGGACACCTAACACGTACACAGCAGCACTGCAACAGCTGTGTGAGAATGAAATGTGGAAACAGTTAATTGCCCAACCTCACCTATTCCATGCATACTCCGTCATTGATCCTGACATGGGAAAAGCATTGGAATATCGGCAGCTCATTAAAATGGATAAATACAAGTTAGTATGGCAAAAATCATTCACCAAAGAAATCGACCAGCTGGCACAGGGACGCTGCGGATACAAAGGCACCGATACAGTGTTTTTTGTGCGCAAAGAAGACATACCTACGGGACGCAAGGAGACGTATGCCCGAATTGTGGTAGATTTCCACCCACAGAAAGAAGATCCAAATTGTACGCGCATCACTGTGGGAGGAGACAGGATTGACTATCCGTGGGATGTCAGCACTCCCACAGCTGACCTCACCACGGTCAAACTGTTCCTCAACTCTGTCATTTCCACTAAGGGAGCCCGATTCTTCACCATTGATATTAAGAATTTCTATCTTAATACCAAGCTCGAACGTTTTGAATATATGAAGATGAAATACGATTTGATGCCTGACGAAGTTAAAAAAGCATACAATTTGGATAAGTTAGTTGACAAAGATGGGTGGGTCCATCTGGAAATTCGAGGCGGCATGTACGGCTTACCCCACGCCGGGTTATTGGCTAATAAACTCCTTGCCAAGCGCTTAGGCAACCATGGATATTACCAAAGCCAAACCACACCCGGATTATGGATGCATGAGACTAGGGACACCAAATTTGTCCTAGTAGTTGACGATTTTGGAATAAAAGTGTTAGGAGATGAGGATGCAAAACATATCATTCAAACACTCGAGAAATATTATGAAATCACTGTCGATGAAAAAGGGGAATTATTCTGTGGCATTGACCTCGATTGGCATTACCACGACATTCCCCCTTATGTGGACCTGTCAATGAAAAAATTCATTCCCAAAGCTCTTCACAAACTCGGTCACCCCAAGCCTAAAAAGGCACAACATGCACCATACAAGCACGTGCCAATCAAGTATGGCAAAGGTGAACAAGTCGTGTACGATGAACAATCACTGCCACTCACCAAGGACCACATCCTGCGGATCATGATGATTGCTGGCACTCTCTTGTATTATTCTCGTGCCGTCGATCCTACAATTGCTGCGGCATTAAGCAGTATTGCTTCTGAGCAAGCCAAAGAAACCGAGGCTACAGAAGATGCCTGCAAACAATTGCTAGATTATGTAGCATCCCACCCCAATGCAACTCTTCGATTCCTCGCCAGTGACATGATTCTGGCAGCTCACTCCGATGCCTCTTATTTGTCGGAAAAAGGAGCAAAGAGTCGAGCGGCTGGTCATCATTTCTTGACGAACAAAAATGATGAAGAATTTCGAAATGGGGCCGTACTCACACTTTCGACCATCATCAAGCATGTGATGGCATCAGCATCGGAGTCCGAACTCGCAGCCATGTTTTATAACTGCCGCGAGGCCATCCCGTTGCGACAAGCCCTGGAAGAGATGGGGCACCCCCAACCTGCCACCCCAACCACTGTTGACAATTTGACGGCCCACGGGTTGACAGAAGGCACCATGGTGCCCCGACGGGCAAAAGCTATGGACATGCGCTTCAATTGGTTAAAATGTAGGGAAGCACAGAGTCAATTTAAATTCCTGAGGCGGCCGGGACACACCAATCGTGCTGATTATCACAGCAAACATCATCCGCCTTGTCATCATCAGCAAAAGAGAATGGTAATATTTGGTTCAGGCAGCTGTCGCCCATCAGTATGACACCTGCCCATCAAAGGTAGAATGCATTCTGAACGCAGGAACTGCAATCAGTAACCTGTTGACCAACACGCCTTTGTCAGGTCTGCGAGGGTGTGCTAATCCTAACTTAGTACCTGCCCTAAGCAGGGCAGGTTACACGTGTAGGCTC
>JALLOT010006643.1:0-11274 GCA_036939595.1 Thalassiosira livingstoniorum
ATTGCCATTAGAACTGTAATTTTAGCCTTACCTCTCCCATAATTGCCTGCTTTCCGCCACCTCATTCCCCTTACAGCATGACCATAGTTTATATTTGCATCCTTTAGTCCCAATGCAAACTCATCAGCATCTAATAGCCGTCTCCTTTTCACGTTTTTCACACCCGATGGCAGCGGTTGATTCCAAAAAAGATTGTATTTCCATATGTTGATAGGTGTGAATGCAGCATAAGCAGTAGTTGACCCCTTCATTAATCCCAAATTCATGTCCCTGAAAGCATTGGTGACTTCTTGATCCGTACACACCAACCCATCACTGGAGTAGCAAGCCACAAACACTGAACACGATTTCCTACTCGCCTGTGGATAAATCTTCTTAAAAAACGCCAAAAGAAGACGATGTTCCCCTTTCACCCTTCTCTCGCCCTTATTCCCTGTCATTTCATGGGGCTCTATTCTCTGATTCCATCGTTGAATTGATCGGATCATTTCTTTTGGAACGGCTCCACCTTTATTGTAGAGCTCGCACCACATTTTCCGTTGCCAAACTGGGTAACCTCTGGACCCTCCATTACTAGGGTCAACAGCCTTGTCATACCTCGTCCGTTGACGCTCTGCATCAATCCCATATCGTTGAATGTATGACAATCTCTCTCGCCCACTTAGAATCCCACTCCCATTCAAACCCTTTTTACTATTCTTCCGATCCGACTTCCTCTCTTTCTTCGTCATTTTGATGGAATCCTTGACCCTCTGCAAATTGTATTGCCACCTGTGCGGGATCTTCGCCTACTTCCTCGAAATAGATTACGAGGAGAGACTCGATGTTCTCGGCAGTCCACTCAAAAAAAGGCCAAGGTTGTACCAGTCTTGACAGTGCTGGATGGCCTGTTCGATTTTGGTTAGCACTTTGTTGTAATTGCGGTGATGACGCTGACTGTAGTTCAAGGTAATGGTGTTTATTGGGTCTTCAGGGCGAGGGCGGGCCTGTGGAGGTGGTCTGTTGTCCATGGTGGTCGGCAGGTGGATTCGGCAGTGTTCATTAGAATGATGCCATGGCAGCAACAGCAGCAACGTATTGTACCGCGTAAAAATACTAGCAAAAAACTATTAAGAAATATTAAGAAGTATTAAGAAGTACTTAAGAAGTACTGTAAAGTACCTACAAAGTACGTAACAAGTAGTATAAAATAAGCAAAGCGACAATTGTTATTTTTTCTGTAGTATCTTGTTTCTTTAAGCAAAAAAGTGATCCTTGTCCACTTACCTTCATCTTGTATGGGATGAAAAAATTTGTTATTGATGGATTCTGGATAACACAAAAAGCTGTGCAAGCAGAAACACAAATAAATCATTGGCTTCAAAATATCCAGAAATTCATGAAGAAGGATCAAAAATAAGACAATAATTATTATTATTGACTGTCATGGCATGTGACTTTGGTCTTTCTACAATGGATGATGAATCTTGATAAAAAAGGCCTTGCTAAAAGCTGCTTTTTTGAAACCAAGGAAAGATTACTATGAATTCTTGCACTTCTGTATTAGTCCATTTTTCTGAGCCACTGATGTGGAATACAAAGGAATATAACCCTTATTTGCGAGTGTATTTCAGCAGTGATAGATGTCCCATTAGCTCATGACCGCCCAGCCATGTTAGAGTGGCATCCACTTCATATTTTTCATATTTTACTTTTTTATAAAATAAGAACTTTGGAAAACAAGAAAAATGCCCTAGGATGGCTACTCTGTATCAGAAATAGGGGTGAAAATCAGCAAAAACAATTTCTGTTGTAATATTATCTAACATATTTTTGTATTAGTTGGTGTTTGCAGCAAGTTTTATGGCCTAATTATGGCACTCAAAAATCAACTCTAAGAGCAATAATATCTAAGCAGAACATCAAACTCTTGAGGAAGAGTTGACAAAAAAGGGGGTATACACTCTTCTTTTGTGCAGATCCCATGGTGTATATCTCTATTGTAAGAGTATTATTTTGCGTTTGGCAGTTAGGTATTGTACTTATTTCTTTAGAGACATTGTGTATAAGGCCATTGTACATGACGCATTTCTACTGTAGGGTAGAATCTAGTACAGAATCATGAGGCTGGTGCTTAATTTTTCTGCAACTCACTTGTTTTTTTGTTTTTATTATTTAAGAGTATCTTGTTACTGATCACAGAGGCGTCAGTGGGTCAGTACTTTAGATTTGGAAACTTTATTTGATGTTTTTCTTTCCAAATATTTAGAATAAGGAAAATATATCCTGGATAGATATTGCACCAAATTGAATATGCTCTTGTTGTGTATTTCAGTTGTTGAATGTAGCAAAAAAGCTAAATTTGTTCTGAGTGTTCTTGTCATATTTTTTATTAGATGGAATATTCTGTGCTAAAATTTTTCACTGTGAAAGTTTATTCAGTTCCATTTGGTTTCAATGTCAAAAAATTTGGATAAATTGAAATATAGTAATCTTGCAAATGATTCAAAGAAAATATTGATAAGAAACTTGCTGATATTACTATTTTTAACGCTAAAAACTGGAAAATGACACGAAAATATTTTATTGATGTCTGTTTCTGCTCAATATTTTTTCTTTTCACTTTACAAATGCTGCAAAGGTAATCATAATGTATTCCTGTCAATATCAAAACCATTTTATGAAATTTCAACATAGTGCAAAACTTCCTGTCAATTCTTCATTTTTTGTCAAAAAATACTGAAAGAACACAGTTGGTGCTCATGGTAAAACAGCCAATTATGCCCCTACCTTTTGTTTACAAGGCAGTCACAAGTAAGAAAATTCTATTGAATCCTTTTCATATTTAGAATGTAATCATTCAGGTTTACATAGATGTTGAAAGTTGCATTGAATTTCTTGAGTTATCTGTGATCCCTCAATCAATTAAGTGGTACCATTCCACCCAGAGATGAAGTCAAAGTGGCAATGAATGCATTAACACTATTGTTGATAAATTTAAAGAGAAAAGAATGTAGTTTGTTTGAGAAGTTGCAATTGGATAGTTCAAATTTCTAATCATGTGACCCATTGTTGTACATTTTAAAACAAATAGTCAAATATCAGTTAACTCTTATTCAGATGAAATGCAACCATCCTTGTACTTTCATGATTTGTTATTTTATAATGACAATCTCTCTATTTGTACTGTAATTGTTTGATTTCAAAAGTCTAAACATCAACATCAGGCATGTTTTTTCAATGAAGATAACTTTTTTGATCTAACACAAAATTTACAAGTATAAAAGTATTTTTTTAATCTTCTAGTAGCCCATGTCATAGAATTTGAGAAAATAACTTCTTTTACAGGGAAAACTGAAATATCCCTATTGCTGAAGTTTTTTCCAAAAAGGAATCAAATATATTTCAAAAAACAAATTCAGGAAATCTGTGCCCATTTCATTTTCAGGAACAAGGTACAAAATCATCGAATAGTTAATTCTCTCAGATTGTCTTCCAAGAAGCAGGTACTATATTTCTGTCTTCTGTGTTTTACCCAAAATTTCAACATTTCAAGATAATGTGTGACATGATTGATATCCAACAGGCCCAAATTTCATACCTGAGTAAAACTACATTTATCAGTGATTTCATGAATATCTCAGCTTACTTCAATGAGCATTTGCTAAATAAGAAATGCTAATCTAAACTTATAATTTTCCACTTGAGGGGCGTTTATGGGGACAAGCAGATTGTAGAAGAATTTACGCATATCAACAACTGACAAGGATTACATAATGTTTTTTCCCTTGAACGCTTGTAAAAACTAGGACACAGCTCTCAATTGTCAAAAGATAGATCATTATGGTTGCTTGAACTCAACTGTTTTTCAAATGATATACAAAGGGATTGCAGTTAGAAAGCCAGTCAAGACTGAAAATCTGAATATAAAACAAGAGAGATTTAGTCCTAAACTTTCTTCCACAAATTCTTTGAGAATGTTTTTGATAATCCTTCATGATATTAAAAGTAAATAGCACAGGAGAGGATTGATGATTATCATTTACATCTTGATACACTTATAATGACATGAATCTAAAGTCATCACCAAAAATAGTGTAGTGTGTACTACAGTGCAACAGCTTTAAAACACAAAAGTTTCCATTGAATCAGGCCCTTTCTCAAATAATGTTGTTTTCCTGCATTTTTAAAGTTCCAGCTTGAACTGGAGTTATTCAAAAGTCTATCTGTATGACCACCCATCCTCTCATCAGCCCACTTGTTTGCTTTCCACTGATTGTCAAACAATGTTAATCAGGCAAATAGCTGAAACACTCCCAGTCACACTGTGGCAGTAATAGCAGCATCCATAGCACATTTTTGTGGCTGATAATTTTTCCCTTCACCCCTCATAAGCATGTGAGTGCACTGACAGCATGACTTTTTGTTGGGTGTAGAATGGTGTGAGGATTTAGTGCCAAAACAAAACACCAAATGCTAAATGTAAATCCATTTCTGCCTTAGCCATCCCTTCTTATTATTCACATCATCCTTATTGCAACAGTATCATGATAGTTATTGCACCATGCCACCTCATCAACCCCTAAAGGCACCAGATTGGAGGTGTTTTAGACTTCACAGTCATCATTACAGCACATGAATGCCTTGGCATCCTATCATTTTGTGATTTGTTTGGGTAGTAAGATATGTTAGCATTCAATCATTTTTGCCTTCTCACATTGACTAACCATTCAGCTGATTGTTACTTCCATATTCACATCCCAGTCACATTCATTTGATGCTGGTAGAGACAGCAATGACCACAATTGCAACAAGGTAATCATCAAAGGTGAAGATTTTTTGTTAGTTTGTGTGTCAATTCATGCCTTTTCATCTTCTTCAAGATAACCAGTTGGTTGTTGTTTTATTAATTGAATAGGTCTCTTGGTGGCAACAGAGAAGGTAATGTTGAGACAGGTTGTTAGGTAGAAGACTTAAGGAGATCAAAACTCATTCAAACACAGTTTGGTTGCATGATAGTTTTCTGTTTTTGCCATATGGGTCTGGGTCAGATCCAATGATGAAAAAAAGCAATGAGGTACTTATATGTAATGTAAGATGTAGTTTGTCCTCCTCCCATAGAAATTAGATAGTGGGTTTTTATTTTTACACCAATTCCTTCCCAACCACCTTTAAAACAAAAAGTAGCAGCATCATCACACTTTGCAATGACACAATCAATCTGTTGTTGTCAATTGACAACTCATGTGTTCTGTAGATCCCAGGCCTTTATTTTTACTCTCTTTCACAAACTACCAACTTTCTGATTGATTATCATGCTCTTGTTTCCATTAAACAGGCTTGTTCAAGCCATTGTGACAAAGAGTTTCTTGCATATGTTTCCTATTGATGTTGATGCATTTAATTTTTCCATATTTGCAACAAATTGCAGATGCAAGGTAAGTCTGTGTTTCCTACTTACTATGATTTGTTACAACATATCATCAATTGTTGGCTGGTCTAATCAATTTTTGTTCCTTTCTTTCACCCAAGATGCTGTCATGGCTCAATTTTTCATCATGAAATTGTGTTGTTGTGATTTGTTTCTGTGATGGGTGTCGCTAAGGTTGAACATATCAACTCTAACTGGGTTTATTACTCAGCTGGGAAAGGAACAAAAATACAAAAACTTAAAGATTTGTTATTTGGAGTCTGTCTGTCCAAAATCGCCAATTAAATGTCTCTCTTTTAGCGAGCACATCTAGGCATTTGGACGGAGTAACCAGAACTCCAAAATAGTTTTACTATCAGCTCACTTCTTGGAGACAAGACCTCCACCAAGTGTCGGCCCTTGCTTGATCAAGTGAAGAGCGCTCTTTGGTTGATTGAATTGGAAAATTTTCTGCGTGGTCTCTGTTGCGGTGCCCTACCTAGCTCGTGGTTGTGCACCGCCGCCATTCAGTTTATTTCATCGTGTCGTGCGCCGACGTGGGGTGGGATTGTCTTCTATTGTACGGTCAACCATCAGCACAACATGGCCAAGAAAACCGCCAGCAACGATGACGACGGGACAGCCACCGAATACTCCCCGACAGAGGGCGCGTTAGCGTTCTGGAGGGCAGTGGCCGGAGGGAGAGCCACATTGTCGAAGGAGGCGTTGAAGTTGTTGCCACCGGAGACATCTGTGGCGTTCAAGTTTGATCCATTAGCATCGGTGGGCGACGACGAAGGTGAGGGGGGTTTAATAAAATTACAACCATCGTCACCGGCGTTCGGGGCCCTTAAGAAGGAAAAGACGGTTCAGCTCATTCGAGTTGACCCAAAGGTTCATTGTCTAGGAGTGATGGGGGTGGTTGACGCCAAGAAAAGGGGGGATCCAGTGGTACGACTCTGTACACTGAAACTCACGGGTTCAGCGGATAAATGTTGTAACACATCGCATAAGAGAAACAGAAAGGCGGGAGATGGACCTAGATGGCTCATCGAGTGTTGGAAGTCCTCCTCCACCGCCATGCCGTCCGCACTATCGCAACCGTATGTGCTGGAAAGTGATCTACCTTCGGATTTTAGGGGGCACATGAAAGGCGAATATGTGCTTGACACCCTTCACGCAACTCCAACGGTTTGGCAAAGGGCGTTGAAGTTGTTCCCTACCAATCTCAAGAAGATTATGCTTCAGGTAGAGACGGCACGTGACTCTATGTCACCTACCACACGTGCTGCGGTGGTAAATTTGGGCAGACGACTGGGAACGGAGGTAGCATCCCCAAGCAGTTCTGTGGCTGCTTCTTTTGAGAACCTTTCTATGTCAGAAGGGAAAGGTTCAGTCAAGGGGGAGTACTCAGACGGATCCCAATTGGGGGCCATGAGTGAACATGGGGATGATTCGGACTACACCGAGGGAGACGAGGACATGGAGGATCTAGACGAGGCTCTAGCGAGTATGAGGGATGAGATGGAGTCCGGGGAGCAAGCAAGGAAGGGAACTGATAAAAGGGGTGAGGATGAGGAATCAGATGCCAGCACGGAGGATGGAGGTGGGACAAGCCCGGAGGAGGTCCGGGAGTTGAAAGAGATGCTGAAGATGCTAGCGACTAGGGTGGAGTCATTGGAGGGAAGAACTGAGCAGGGTTTGAAGGAGTTGGAAAAGAGTACAGGAAGGGTACGGAAAGCAAACTCTAAACTGGTGGACCATGAACGGAGGATGTTGAAGGTGGAAGCAGGGCTGCAGGAGACGGGTTCTAAACACGATCCAGCGTCAGAAGCCGCACTGATCGCAATGGCCGCTGACCTGGAGAATGTGAAAGAGCGAATCGCCGTCCTTGATTCAAGACTGGAGGTGATGGAGTATGAACTAAGGGACCCGGACGGTTCCCTGCAGCTAGCAGTGAAGGATTGCCGTCGGGTAGCTGCGTCAGCCGACAGAGGATGTGTTGAGCTGGGAGGAGAAATCTTTCGGAGCGAGTTGGATGTCTTAACCATGCTCGAAGGGATAGCGGGAGATCACCGCTATCGATACTTCATCGATTTCAATACTCTCCTTTTTGTGGCCGATACTCACATGATATCAGACTTTAGTGACGCCATGTCAGTTCACAAGGCGACAACTGGTGGTGGGTTTCCGGATCCCTTCGTAGCAAAGGTGAACACCTCTCACACGGTGCCATACCCGCCTACAATTTGTCGTCGATCCACGGACGGAGGAGTAACTTGGATGGCAGGGTTTAAGACACCATCTGCATTCATTGGCGGTGTTAAGGAGGGCGGGAAACAAGCTCTCCGGAACAATGTGTCTCGAGTTAAGCGAGGGGTTAAGAAGATGATAAATCACCGACTACCCTTACCAGCTTTTCGGGTGCAGAACGCGGTAGCCTTGGCCATGGTCGATGCCTCTGACCAATTTGTCACAGAATTTTTGGAGTCATTGACCAGGTTTTACGAATCAATGCAGAATTTGGGATTAGGTGAAACGAGGGCATGGAAAATGACTCAGGAGTATGTGCTGAAGTTCTTTGACGATTTGGAGATGACCAGGTCGGAGATAGGCGAGGAAGATGTCGACGCAGGAATGGTTTGGGCAAGCATGTGCGGGCTCCTCAAGATACAAGAGTACCAGGAGGCTCGCTTTATCGAGCACCACTCTGTCAGCGCCCTGATGATCCATTCAATCATGGAGCTACAAGTCAACTCGCAAGGAACTGACTGGGATGCTAAGATATCAACGGCTATGGAGAACGCAACCAAAGCTTTGGAGCAAATCACTACAGCAAATGCCAAGGCGAATAAAAGCCATGAGGAGGCGGCAACGGCACTCAACCAAATCAGTCAATTAAAGGAGGCGCTCAAGGCGAAGAAAGTCATGACCTGACTGGATTCTACGGTGGGAGCACGTATGGAGGTTGAGGGAGTGGATAGACGAACGTGTGGGGAACATGGAGTCGAACGATGGATGAAGCTTGGGAGAGAGGGGCGTGAAGAAGTGATGGTGTTGGAATGGGGACTTAAAACTTTGGGATGGAGCTATTGTGCCACTACTTGGGGTGCTACGGTTGAGACGATTGTTACGGAGTCGGAGGAAGTAAAGAGTGTGGCACGGAGTTTGATCCCAGGTACGCGAGCCATGCGAGTGTCCGAGGCTTTCAGGAGAGCGGAGCAAGGACTACTTCAAGCGGACGTGGTGATGGCGTCAGGCCTGAACCTCAGTGAGATGAAGACCCTCTGCCGGTTTTGTGTGCTGATTAATCCAAAGTTAGTCTTAACCACATTACCTAATGAGTCCTCAAGGTCTTATGCTGTTCAAGCCTCTACCACTTTGTTAGATCTAGGTTATGTCTTGAATGTAAGGAAGTTGGATCATCAGAGACTGGCTGGTGCATCGGAAGCACGGAGGTCCTTCATGATTTTAAAGAATAGGACCTGGAGCCATAAAGGACCTCACCTCGTCCTACCTAGGTCAGGCAAAGGAGATCTTTTTGCGATTCTGGATGATACCATCGGTGGGGGCTGGGGAGAACGAAAAAGTAGAAGAAGGTTTAGACATTTCACGACCCCGGGCTGGGATTTAGGTGGCATAGGAGAGGAAGACAAACTCTGGGTTGAAGCTCCTTCTGTCTATCGCAAAGGAAAGTGTGTGGTCAGGGAAATGGCTACACATGAAAAGTTTGCACTGTGGGATTACCCATGGTCCAAGGATAGAGGGGGTGATAGCACCTTCAAACGGAGGGCGTTGGGAGTACTTGTGCGGGGACCACCTGGCAAGATGATTCGGAAAGTCTTGGGTGAGGTTCTGCCTTTGATGGTACCCAACATACCATTGGAGCAGGACGTTTCTTTTAGGCCATCCATTGACTACGCTAAAACTTCTGACACAGAACTGCTCATCAAGGATGAACACTTGAGCGCAGTGAAACCAGATGATGCTCCTATTGATTTTTCAATGTGGGCATTAGAGGGAGAAACGTTGGTACAAGCAAGAGCGAGGGATTTGCTTCGCGCCGCCTGTCACAGGTGGTGGGTTCGAAATTTGAGAAGGGAAGCTGTGCGGTGGCTAGAGCGCCATCCGAATAGCAAGAGTGAGGAAAGAGGCGTGAACAAGGAAGCAATTCGAGATTGTGTGCGTAGGGCTGCAAATTCAGACTTTTGGGATTGGAGTGATGGGTCACGATTGTTCTTCTGGAGATGGGGAACGTGGTGGAAATCGGCTCGAGACGGAGAGCCATTGTTTCATCAAGATGAACCGCCAAAGTGGACGGGTAGAAGCTACCCAGCAGAAACATGGGAACAGGAGTTGAAGCTCCGGGCAAAGGAGGATAAGCTCATTCAAAGGAGATACTTGGAAGTGGGCTTCATCGACTCCTGTGTCCCAAGGTTTGGAGTCAGCAAGGGTGACACGGACATCAGGCTGGTGTGGGACCTGGCTCGTAATGGTTTCAATGAAACCATATGGGCTCCGTCGTTTTGGCTGGCGACTTTTTCGACCTTAACAAACCTTATGATTAAGTGGTTGCCTTGTTCTTTGGCTGAGTACCTGACCGGCAACTACGACCCAGTACCCAAAGATGGAAAATGGCGAGTGTGCCACAGATCTGATTCGGATATCGGCGAAATGTATTTAAACTACATGTTGCACTTCAAAGAAAGACATTCGTTTGGAGTAAGACTGGAGCGGGAATCTGGCGAAGACCCAATCATCATTTTCATGCGCTTTCAACGTCTTTTATTTGGAATGAAGTCGGCACCGTATATAGCTGTACAAGCACACGCCAGGGGAATGGAACTGATTCTAGGGGACAGAACAAACCGTACGAATCCATTTGGATGGGAGAGAGTGGTGACTAACTTCCCATTTTCGAAATCGTATGACCCATCACTGCCACGTCTCATGAAGATTCGTAAAGATGGAGATTTGGCCTCTGGGGCACCAGTCTTTATGGACGATGAGAGTCCAACCGGTTCCACCAAGGCCAATGCAGTTGCAGCAGGGAGGCGCCTATCTTCGAAAACAAATAGTTTGGGGGAACAAAACACTGCTCGAAAACGCAGGCCAGTTAGTTCAACCACCGGAGCATGGACGGGGAAATTGGTGCACACCAACTCCCCACACCCTGTGAAGGCCGTCCTTCAAAAGAAATGGAAACAGTTTCGTGAAGAACTAATCCATTTTGTGGAAGTCGGGACATCAGCCAACCCCAAAATCGAATTTTCAAACTTGCGTGCCATGACGGGCAGAGGCATGAGCCAAACAGAGGTGTACCCAGATTTGAAACCTTACTTCAAATCTTGGTACAATGGGCTCGAAGCGTGGCGCGGTGGTAGAGACGACGAAGGCTGGAAGGTTGAGGATGAGTGGGAAATCGATCCAATGGCATCTCCTCCGTCTCATGTTGATATAAACAAGGAAATGCTGCGCGACGCTCAAGCCTTGCTGGAGTTCTACGCAACGGATCAACCGGCGGTGTTGCCGGTGCGACCCAAAGCAAGGGATGACGTTGTGTATGTAGGAGGTGATGCCTCCGCTGCTGGGAGAGGAGCTGGGACCCAATTTCAAAAGGGAAAACTCAGAGTCACACTAGGGAGATGGAATGCTGGAGAGACCGCTAGGGGTTCGAACTGGAGGGAGGCATTTAATTTAGCTACACATCTTCTTCAAGATATTAGAGCTGGAAGAATGGATGGCAAGGAAGTCTGGTTGGTGACAGATAATTTAGTCTGGTCCATGATTCAGAAAAAGGGGATGTCCAAGCGAAGAGGCCTTAGCGACCTGGTGAAAGAGATCAGAAAGGAGTGTCGGGCACACAACGTCTTTTACCACCCGTG
>JALLOT010006648.1:0-11464 GCA_036939595.1 Thalassiosira livingstoniorum
TCTACATCTACATCTACATCTACATCTACATCTACGTCTACATCTACATCTACATCTACTTCCTATATCCTCTATATCTATAATACATCTACATCTAAATCTAAATCTACATCTACATCCTACATCTATATATCTATAATACATCTACATCTAAATCTAAATCTAAATCTAAATCTACATCTACATCTACATCTACACCTACACCTACACCTACATCTACATCCACATCTGCATATACATCCACATCTACATTAAGATGGTTGGGCTGAAATGAATGTAAGCTCAATAGAGCAATCAGGAGTACATTTGACCCAATGACTTTAACTTAATCTTAAAGACTGACATTCCTGTCAAAGTAAATGATTTTTATCATCAGATACTCATGTTTCTTGCACAAAGTAATCTCCAATATTACTAAATTTTCATAATTGGATTTTTTCAATGCAAAATACAAAGGCTATTATGCTTTGATTACTTGTGTGCATGGTATTAGTACCTGCCGTGTCATCTAGCTTTGAATTATTTGGTGTCAACTGTACAATGGCAATGGACTTAATCATCATATTGTTAAGGGAGCTTGTATCAAGAAATATTTGGTACCTAAGTGAAAAAATGATTATCATTCATAACTGAAAATCATCATGTTAAGAATTGTTTCATTCATAGAAAACTTCTGAATTCTGGACATAACTATAAAAGATTTTGTGTTTTTGGGCAATGGTCATGATGTAAGATATGCTAGGAACAGGACAATATAGCTGGGGAGTTGATAAATATCATCAATCCCGTATTATGAATTCATTTTCATCACAAAACTTAAGGAATTAATTTAAACAGCTATACCTCTGGCAGGAGAGCTGAATCTAATCAAAGCAAGGGGAATTTTGACTTTTTGTAATGAATATAAAATTATGAAGTTCAAGAATGGAGATTGGAACCACACCATCAATGAAAACACAACATATAATTGTTGACACTCAACTACTTAAGAAAATCTGAAACCAAGGACATGAAATTGTACTAAGGAGTATTTTATGACTTTGATTTTGGTTTTGTCAACATTTAGAATATTTTTTGTTACAATTATGAAAATAGGTAGCTTTATCACCACACTCTCATTGAGCTCTTCAAGGCATTTGTTTTGCTGTCAAATTCCTCCCTCCTGTTTATTTTTGATGATTTATTCATAGATGGATATCTCAATTGGTTGCTGGTGACTTTCATAAGGATCAACTTCCCCTTGTTTGTTGGCTCAACCTGAATTATTAATTTATTCTCAATAACTCCAAAAAGTGCTTTCGTGAGCAAAAAAAATCTCCTAAATTCAGGACATATATGACATTTCCACCTGAAGTTTGGATCCTGGATCCTGGTTGTATCAGTGGGATTCATCACATTATCAATTTTTTATTCTATGATTGTGTTATCATGAAACCATGTAGATAACAGTATTTAACGTAACAACAGCACCATAATTGAAGCAGGGCTGTTGGTCTTGCAGGGTTAGCTACAATTGTTCCAATTTTCCAAAAATGCTACATCTCTAAAAAGAGAGAAGATCTTGGTCAAGTTTCAATCATATTACAATTTTAATATCTGGTTTCTGAGATAACTTTCTGACGATTGAGATGGAATATCACTTTGATGTTTTGTTTGAGGCTTCAATGGACATAGGTCCCTGTCCTAACAGCATCATCTAGTACAGAACCTAAGAGGGTGGATGGAATCCTCCATGCCAGCAGAACCAAAGAATTCCAAAGTTTCTTTAATTTGTCAAGACACATGATTCTGTCCTCCAATGTTTCTTTTTACTGCTCCAGTTCAATCATGCAGGATCAGGATTCGCCCCAATATTATAGACTTGTAACTTTTATTAACTAACAATAAGTTCACCACCCTGTATCCAGGCCATTGAAGAACTTTTATAAAAAAAACCTTCAATGTACCTCCTATTGTGTTTGAACCCTCATCCTCATCCAGTATCAGATCTTCTTGTTCGTCATGAAAAGCCTTACATGTTTTTTGTTCTGGCCTTTTTCGCCAGAATATATGTCACATGTGAAAAGCATGTTGTACAAACACACATCAGTGCTAGTTCTGCTAGTTTCATTGTTTATCACCCATTTCATCAGTAACCTCCAAGTGATATTTTCAATCTGCTCTCAAACAAGACTATGTTAATGCATTTGGGTTCTAAAGAATTAGCTTCCATATTGTTGTTGTTGGGTCCAACAACTTGACTCAAAATGTGATCATTTCTGTAGGTGCATGTTGCAGCATAAATTGTGTTCTATATTGCTGTGCTTACCTGGTTGTGATTTTTAGATTTGTTTTATACTGCCTTCAACATGACAATGACAAATAGCATCCAACCTTCAGTAAGGCTATGAGAGCAAGGAACCACAGAGTCTTCACTGCTTGTGCTTGTCTCTTCATTGCCAATGCCCATCGACAAGCCACTTGCTGTCTCGGTCCCCTTGCTGGCTTTCATATGCATAATGTGAAATTTAGAAAGTGAACACAATTAGGCAAGTCTGACAATTTCACTCACTTCTCTCTTAATACAGTGAGATGAGATATTGTAGAGCATGCTTGCCCATGACCATTAACAATCCTGATATCAATGGACCATCTGAGGCTCCTTGTATTCATATATCTTTCCATATCAATTGATCCTATTCACTTGTGCAACAAATCTCCAGCACACCATCACACCCAAAGTAGTGAAGGTCTTGAGGGAACTTTTCTGGACAACATTTTTGACCATCTCAACATTATTGACTACTTTATTATATTCTACAGCAGCTTGGCATCACCATTAAAACTGAAACTGCTTCTCACATCACAATTTGAAGTTTGGTGCAAACCTATTCCTCCACTCCATTTCCACTCCAATTCACCTACAGGGACTCATCTTGGTAGCTTCGCAGTGGAAAATCTCTCTCTTTTTCATTGAACCTTCACCTTCTCAACCATGTGGATGATTGCCAGCACCAAGCCTACTTAAGGCTAAACTTTCTCTTCTCCTGGTCTTTCCTCACTGAATTCCAACAAGGCCCACTAATCTTTCTTGCAAGAACTTTCCACTTGCTTAACTCTTTCAATGACTATATAAAAATAAAGTAGAAGAAGAGATTTGTAATCCAGGATTCTTATGCGAATAGCTGTGGATACATTCATGTATCAAGTGTACATTTTTAACTTCGTAGATTTCTCAATTCTACATTGGTAGCTGTAAGTTGACCATAATCTCATAAACTTGGCGGTGTGCATTCTCCCAAATAGTACTTAGAAATACTAATGTAAAATGTTAAAAGTAGACCAAATTGCAAATTGTCTTTCCGCAATATTATATTCAAAAGCTGCAGCATCGAGAAGCAATGGTGTTCGAAGCATTTTAAGTGATTAAGAGTACTGGTGATTTCAATAGGAAACATTCACAACATATTCAAAAAAGCAACAAAAGAAAGAAGCAGATTTGGCACTTTTTATTTAAAAAGATAAGAAATAGATTGTGCACACCGTTGTCACCAGCGACGCTATCCCGCATGTCAACTTCATCCCCGCATCTATTGGAAAATTCATTGGTTTATGACTCTCAGAAAGAATCTCTGCAACTTTTAGCGGCTCATTTTTGGCACTTTTTCCGGATAACTCCTTGCCACTTTTGCCGTTGATGGTCGAGCTGTAATCATCGTCGTCCAAGTTAATGCCATGCCCATCATCTTTGCTACTCATTCGATCATCATCCTTAATCGATTTTCCTGATTTTGATTTCTTTTTGCTTTTAGATGTCTTTTTCGATTTCCCTTTCCCAAAATATGGTGTCCAACGTGGACTCTCAGAAGATCCATCATCAGTCACCTGTGAGGTAGGAGAAAGAGTTGGCCCCATAGACAAACCGTGCTGTCCTTCAAGCGAACCAACATGCGAGAAATTTTGAGAAACGAAAGTCGGTTCATCTGACAAATCTGATGATATGTTTAGGGAAGAGGGGATTTTGTAGGAGGTCCCTGGTGGTGTGTAAGTCGGAAAATGACTGCGATTGAAATCTCTAGAAGGAGAAGGCGAAAGAGTGAGTATTGATGTTTCATATTCTGTGGAGTTGAAATCGATTGGAGTTTCGATGGTGCCATATTGTACAGGGCTTGGGAACAATGATCGCGTTGGGACTGTTGGAGACGATTGGGATGGATATGGCGCCACCAGAGGGTTCAATGGGCTGGTAGCCATGCCTCCAAAGCTAGGAAAGGTAGTTGCCATAGACGGCGAAGAAGGAGATAAGACTTCTGGTGGAGAGTCAATACGAGTAGGATAAGAAGTTTCCATTAAAAACGTTGGATTGAAAGCAGGTAAAGTTGGTCTTTGCACAGTCATTGATGGTTTTGGAGTTATGAAGAGTAGGCTATTGGCAGGGGTAAACCACCCAGGACTTGGAAATGGTGTCTGCAAGTAGGAGGATGGGTTAAAATATGGTAACGGCGGTCTTTGCACATTCAAAGTAGGCTTCAATGTTCCCTCGTACGAGTCTACTGGTGAAAACCACGAAGGACTGGGAAATGGAGTCGCCATGAAAGTCGTAGGGTTAAGAGCCGGGAGAGGTGGTCTTTCTAAAGCCATCATTGTTGGTTTCATTGTTGCTTCATAGTAGCTATTTCCAGGTGAAAACCACGTAGGACTCGGGAATGGTGTCTGAAGGAAGGGAATTGGTGGTCTTTGCACGACGAATGTCGGCTTCTGTGTCGCTAAATTATAGCTACTTTCACTTTCAGGGGATGGCGCCTGCGGAAGGGGCAAAGGATTGACAAAAGGCATTTGCGGCCTTTGAATGATCAATGTCGGCTTCATTGTTGCTTCATTGTATTCATTACCAGACGACATCCAAGTAGAACTTGGAATCGGCGTCGCCAAGAAAGGATATGGGTTAACATATGGCAATGGCGGTCTTTGTACTGCTATAGTCGGTTGTGGCGTGGCTCCGTAATAGTTATTTGCCGGTGCGTACCAATTCGGAGTGGGGAATGGAGTTTGAATCAATGGCAATGGATTGAACACAGGCAGAGGCGGTCTTTGTACAACAATTGTAGGTTTTATTGTAACCTCATTGACTGCAGGAATACCAAACGGAGTTGGCGAATCCGTTCCAAAGAATCCCGTTGGCATCGGAAGTGGTTCAAAATCATATGTCGGAAATAAAGTTGGTGGATCTGAAGGAATGACATCTGATGGAGAGGAAGTAGGTGAATACGAAATAGGCTCATTGGTAGTAGGCGCATCTGAAGTCGGATACGGAGTTTCAGCAAGAGGTGCATTTCCAGATGGGCGAGTAACTACTGCCGTAGGTTCCATAGTAAAACCATTGTTTGACGACAGTGGGTTGTAAAATATCGGGAATGATATTGAGGCAGAGACAGAAGCAAAGGAGGGCCATAAAGTCGGCTGGTGTGTGGAAATAATGGTGGTTGAAGAAGTTGGCGATGGAGATGGTGGCTGGCTCGTTGGCCCGTTTGTTGGGGCAGCAGAAGATACTGCAGTTGTAGGATGAGATGTCGAGGACTGATCGCTTGGTGATAGGGTTGGCGAATTCCAAGCTGGTACAGACGTTGGAAAGCTGCTACTCGAACTGGACCAAGAGATTTGAGTAGGAAACTGTGTTACTGAGTTGTCACTCGGGCTAGTGCCAAAAGTTATTTGTGAAGTTGGCATCATTGTGTTGCTTGCAGATGTAGGAAAAGTTGAGAGGTCTTCGCTAAGTTCTAAAGATGTCGGATTAGAAGTCAAAGGTAAATCACTTCTTGCTTCAGTTGGAAAAGTTGTTGAACCGATTGGATTTAATGAATACATTGTAGGTGTTGGGTAATCCGTTGTGACATATAGAAACGGGGCATTGGTAGGAAGTTTGCTTGGATGTTTCGTAGAAGGCATTGATGTATTACTTAATTCTGTTGGACTTTCAGTCAGAGCGTGGGGCATCAAAGGAGACATTGAGGGCAAATTGATCGGTCGTTGATAGGTAGTAGGATATGCAGATGGCATGGAAGTGGAGAAAGAGCCTAGATTCGGATCGTTAGCATATCCATATGAAATCGAAGGAGCAAAAGATGGTATCTCCGATGGGAGTAATGATGTAGTGCCAGTCGAAGAAGTGGCAGTTGGTGCAATGCTTGGCTGGCGTGAAGGAATTTCTGTCTCAGTATCGTTAATAGGTCTATTTGAAATCGAAGGAGCAAAAGATGGTATCTCAGTATGCGATCTATGAGAGGAAGGAGCAGCACTGGGTGAAGGCGAACTTGAATCAGAAGGATTATGAGATGAAAGGGCAGGTGGTGGTGCATCGGAGGATGAAGGTCGTTTACTTTCTAATGGACTTGGCGCACTAGTTGATTGTGATGCAGGTATCACTCCGTCATAAGCAAAATAGAGATCATTCTGCGTTGTTGGTGCTGCTGTGACATGGTCTAATTCAAGAAGGATTGATAATGTTGTGACGGTCGCACTTGGCCCTTGCGAAGGTTCTTCAGTAATTGTGATTTTAGTAGGAAAAAGTGTTGGTATGCCACTGGGACTAATGCTGGGTAGAAATGAAGGATCATTTGTGAGGTGACTAACTGTTGGCAAAAATGAGGGCCGTTTGCTCGGATATTGACTTGGCTCCATTGTGGCAATATTCGTTGGAATGTGCGATGGCTGTTTGCTAGGAGATGGGCTGGGTTCTTTTGTAGGTTCAACTGTTAAGACATTCTGCGTGGGCATTGAAGATGGGGCTGGGATTGGGTGCCAGCTGGGTTGAAACGATGGTTCCTTTGACTCCAAAACAATTGTTGGTGACGAAGATGATGTGGAAGCAGGGCCGTGCGAACTTGAAGATGGCAGAAATGTTGGATGGCTGGAGTCATCATCAATCCGTCTAAATTTTGACGTTGGAGCATGGCTGTTTAATCTCGATGCCAAATCCTTTTCTGTTTTTCCAATGTCCTTTTTCAACCAGCGTTTCCTTCTCGACACCTGCCGACTAAGTCGATATTTGTTTCCCCTTGGGACATCTTGAACTGCATAGGTATCTAGTTCGTCGCCATATTTACTGAAAGCCATTACCATACCGACACGTAGAGCAAACAATGCCGCCGGAGACAAATTCATTGCAGAGAATTCTAGCTTCGTGGCGATAATGAGCCTCGCTCAGCGTCGTGAAAAAGCATTTGACGGAAATTTGATGGAAATGAGTGCGGACATCGACAAGATAGATGAAATCTCTATCTTTTTGAGCAACTCCCCAAAATTGTAGATCTAAGTGAGTAGTACAACGAGTATCTATAATAGATTGCATGGTACAATACAATAGCGTAAGTTGCTATTAGATAATATAAAAAATACGCGTGCTTTGCCGGCGGGGTTACTTATCTACATTGACGGCCAGCCAGGCCAGGTGGAGTGACCAAAAGTTATTGAGTGGCGTGTGGCGTCATTGTTGGAATTATTATTTTTTCATCCTGATTTTTTGGTTCGTATTATTTTTACCATGATAGGAGTATTATTTTCAAATTATTAGTACCATAGTATTATGGCATTAGGTATGGTACTTAGTTGTACTTACTCAAGTACCGAGGTAGAAGTACATACTTACGACATCTTGTATTTGTATGACCGAGTAAGTAGGATGTACGATAGGTAATTGGTTAACATAACATACCTACCTAACTACCTGCCAACCTACCTATCTACCTGCTGTTAGTAAGGTCTACGTTATGAATCTATCCGTTCTAATCAGTCTATATTTAGATTCATTTTAAAACTGTTTGAATTTCAACTATTTTAAGCCCTTTATCCATTCAAAAATAATAATGGGACTAGAAAAATGTGCCAATGTACGTATGACACGATAGCTACAATATTGTACCTTAGATATATAGATGGTAAGGTATGCCATCTTATTATTTATGCCATGGTATGTACCTTAATACTCCTACCTCCTACTAATGTATTACTCCTACTACCTTATTGATCATGATTACTACTACTTAGGTACTACTCCTACTACTTATTTAATTGTTCCTGCCTTTAATGCCGACGATTTTGATTCTTTATTTCACCCAGGCTTGCACCTTCTTATCACAAGCACAATTCCTGCCAAAGTAGATACATAAGTACTGTCTGTTTGCCCCAGAGGAGGGAGCTACTTCCTCAATTTTCAATCTTTTTGCTTCATTTTTTTTGCATTTTACTGATAAAAATTAAACAAATTAATAGAGAAATTTCTAGATGGAAAGAACAAATATTAATTGAGTTATTTTTTACCAGTTTATTAACGTCTTACTGATTGAAAAAGTAAATTCTAAAAAAAATGCTTCGTAAACTTATAAAAGCCAGTATAAAACAACCATCTCAATTTCACAACCCTGATAGGCATATTAGTTGTTAGAAAAAGTAAGAAAAGGTCGGTTTTTTTACCGTCAAAATTTTTATCACGTATAAAAGAAACAAAAGTAAATCGAGAAATCATAAATAGTTTCATAATGATTTTGGCACAGATTTTAACTGGGGAAAGCTTTTCTCGACAAATATATATGCCTCTAAGAAAGGTTAGAATTTCGGCCCATTCTTCTAATAGAGCCCTATCTGCCCAAATTTAAACTTTTGAAAAATTCCTTGTACAAGCTGAGAAATTAATTCCCCAAGTTTCATGCTCCCTCCCCTGGGGCAAACGGACAGTACTACCATACTTACTTATTATGGTAAGTACTACTTACAACTAACAAGACTCTGTGTGCAAAAGGTACCATACTAATTAAGTACTACATGTAGGTACTGTACGTTTGACTTCGAAAGCAAATCTAGTAGATGGGGGGGCTTGACTGAGCAGTGGGAAGTGTTTTCTTAGGCACAAAAAAATTGTTGCATTAATTCACTCTAGCTAGCTAAAGGTATTGTAAGTACAGGTAAGTACTTATGGGTTCCAACCAGGGCTTTGTACCCCATTCATTTTTCAATGAATGAATAACTAATGGGTATTACACATTAACCTTGAAGTAATGAGTAATTAACAAATGGTTATATTCATAATTCTACCTAGTCTTTTTGAGTGGCTACTATTGGGTAATGAGTATTGGGTATCTTTTTCCTTTCAAGCAAGCAACCGCACAGCTTCAGCCCATCTGCTTTTCTATTCTACAACAATCCAGCATGTAGTAGGATTTATTCTAAAAGTTTTCATGTATTAATCTGTTTCTGTCAACAGGGTACAATTCTGCATTCCTTTCATGAACAGAATAAAGAACTGTACACTGTTCAGAAATTATCTCAATGTCACCATATTCTGGCCCACTAGGGACATAACTGAAGCGTTAAATCAACTCAGAATGAAATTTCTACCCCCAAAAAGTATATTATGGGCCGTACAGTGACAATTTATTGGGATATTACAATGAAATGATACTTATAAAAGTATTTCCATGGGACTCAGCTGATGACCAGTCATTATGGGCCATCATTAGTCAGATTTGGTCAAATAGTAGAAGGAGTTGCAAGAATATACTGTTTAAATTGTGAGGATTGTCTGAAATCTTATACTTGGACATTTTAGATTTTTTGGTGCCATTTTTGGCAGTTGTTCATTAAAAAAATGGGAAGACAATGGGCACTTCTAAGCAAAATGTTGACAATACTGTGCGTACTACAGAGGTAATTTTAACAGCTTTTGGCAATGTCATGGCTTTAAGAAAAATTCTGACAGAAACAGGTTAAAGTATTAAGAAAGAGAATATTTTTCATTCAAAAATGACCTACTCATATACTGGAGTGTTGTCATTTTCTTCCATGACCTTCTAAAACAATCTCCAGCCATTGACCAGCCACCAGTCACATTGACATGCTACACCATTGCTACCATAATGCTGATTTCATTTACTCACCGGCCGCCATTATGATCAGTTGGTACTTGAAACAAACATAACCATTTTTCTTGTGGAGGAGGAAGAGGAAGGACAATGGTTCATATTTGATGTTTGGAAGCTCATATAGAATGATATTATATCTGCTACAGATGTTTCATTTTGAGATATATTTTCAAAATAACTAGATTTGTTTTTATATTCATATTAACCAAACCCAAAAGACTTCTTTAGGATTTTTCTCTGTTGTAATCTGTTTAAAATTTATGAGGAGTGGGGCTGGATGGCAATAGTTATGCAGGACTTCTTAACTTAAGTACTTTTTAAAATACCCATACCTACTCTACTCAAAAATTGAAAGTAATGAATGACTAATAAATGGGCAATATACATTACTGGAGAGCAATGAGTATGAGTAATGAGTAGTATACACATACTTAAGTAATACATGTTGAGAGTGAGTATTTTTTGAGTAAGAATGAAATGGATACAAAGCTCTGGTTCCATCTAGTGAATGCAAAACGAATGGGGTTGATTAGCCAGGTGGTTGTTTCAAGAAGGCCCTCCATTAAGTGTCCCCACTAGTGAAAAAGAATACAAAAAATGTGCATGGCTACCTTTTGCATTTTTTGTATTCTTTTGCAAACAAGGTGATACAAAAATAATCACAACATTGACTCATTGTGATTTTGAGTCAAATGTTTTGAATTCTGTACTTGTGCAAGCTGGTGTTTGTGCCAAATTTGGAACTTGTGACTCAAGCTGGACTCAAAAATTGTTTTCAGTCAACAGTACAATTATATATTATAGGAATTCATGATTTTGTGTCATTTTTTGCAGTTTTAGGATCAGTGGAACAGGGATTGATATTGAACTTGAAATTCTTTTTTTTAGTTTGAAATTTGAAAATCAGAACTATATGTTAATATTCATTTCTATAGATGAAGATTAATAATGAAAATTTGGTAATTGCACTCAGTATTGATTTAAAAGTGATCTAAAATGTCCTTGACTGCAAAAAGGTCACTTTGAGTCTGATGTTTCTGCTCACTCTTTATGGTATTGTACAATACCATAGTAGATACTAGGTAGTACTCTTACATCCTACAGGTATTGTACCTAGGTACAATACATGCAACATCAATGCAATGCCAAACAACACCAACACCCAACAACATGAACATACAAACACCAAACACCCAATGACAAACAATTCTGCTGCCCTTGATTAGTCTGAATCACTCCAACATTGGCATTTTACTAAGTACCATACCATATCTTGCTTAATACAAATTACTACAAGAATAATACTTATGAAAATTGTTTTTATTATTGTTTTGTTGTTTTGGACTAGGTAGGTTTATCATTATTGCTACAGCCCCAATCAAGAGGTTGGAAAGTCTGCAACAATAGCAATGCTAAATGTTGCCATCATTGTCATCATTTTCATTTTTTTAGTCTACATAGTCTCAATGATAGCATAGCTGTTCATTCGTGTAGTTGGCTTAAAGTAATTAGTTATTGGGGACAAGCCTGTATCCCAAATCAACACTAAGTACACTTTTTAATTCTTGAAA
>JALLOT010006713.1:0-12308 GCA_036939595.1 Thalassiosira livingstoniorum
CTAGATTCAGTGATTTTCATCTACACAAACTTTTTTAAAATTCTACATTTATGCAGCATTGCATTCATCACCAAAAATGGATTTAAATATTAGGATAGGGGTTGGGGTGTAATAATAATTATTGTACCTAGAGATGGTAGCACTGCGATTCTGCAAAGCTTATGTCGGATGTTGGTCTTTCATAACTGATCTAACCTCCAACTTGTTTCTCATCCTACATCCAGCAAATAAATTCTGGGTCTCATAATTTTCAACCCCCAGTGGGAACGCAATCTTCTTCATTTCTTGAAATTCAAAGTCACCAAAAACTAATATCAACCATGATGAAGATTAACGCTGCTCTTGCTCTCGCTTTGAGCGCCCCTTCGGCAATCTCAGCCCAATCCATGTCCATGTCCATGGCCACACTCGACGCCGAGCTCTCCATGTCCGCCCCCACAATCGTCAGCTTCGAGAGCAAAGCCGATGTCTCGGCCATGAGTGATGACTACTACTACTCCTTCTCCATGGCAGCTGCCAAATCTGGCAAGGCCCCCAAAGCCCCCATGTGCTACGCCGAAGTGGTCGGCGAAGGAACCTGTCTTGATTCATCCGACAAGACCTACGATGCTCTCGCCAAGTTGGGTGACTACGACTTGGATTCGTGCCTTGATGAATGCGCTCAGTTCGCTGGAATGCCCGGATCTCGGGGGATGATCGTCAGCGGCATTCCTTCAGTTACTGGGTGCGCGTGCTTGTTTGACAGTGGCATGGTAAGATCGTTATTGCTGCATTCCAAGGCAGTCTTTGATTTTGATTCCAAGTCGTTTTTTACTGACTACTCTTTTGATCACTCCAGCTACCAAGCCCTACTCCAGAAGGTTTTGATGTCCTTATTGGAAGTGGAGGCACTGGTGAAATTATTGATGTTGAATATGGTGAAGGCGAGATTTGCGTCGCATTCTTCTGTGAAGACGCTCCAGCTGGAAAGGCCGGAAAGGCACCCAAGGCGGACAAAGACTACTCCTTCTCCATGATGGACAGCAAGTCTGGAAAGGGGACGGACTACTCCTTCTCCATGATGGACAGCAAGTCTGGAAAGGCATTGGAAGGCAAGGCCGGAAAGGGCGGCAAGCTCGACAGATGCGTCTTTGAGAACCCCAGCATTAACTTTGCCGAGGCAATCGTCGATGATTGCTGCGATGGTGAATTTGAACCTGCTTTGAACCTCACTGATTTCTTCCAGGGAGCTTTCGCCTTTTCAACTGAAGGGTGGCTCGACGAGGGTACGTTCTTTTTGAATGTTTGTAATTTTTCTTCCATGAGTAAGGTCAATCATTGACCATACTTTTTACTTACATCATTTTCCTCTGAATACGCCAGGTGCCACTGCTGAGGACATTGCCCTCTTCGCATGTGGAGCTGCAGGAGTTCTCTCTCCAGGAGATCTTGGAGAAGCTGAAACCTGTTTGGTCGTCTACTCTCTTGTTGGATCCATGCTCAACACATGCTTCTATGACGACTACAAGTCCGCCTACGCCAACGTCGCTGCTGCTGGTTTGTTCGGATTCGGTTTGGCGCAGTATAACACTTTGGAATGCTCTCTTTACGACAAGACTTTTAAGGAGTGGTTTGAGAAGGAGTTGGAGAAGGATACTATCGATCTTATTGAGAGCAGTGTTGGAACCGACTTTTGCGGCCAGCCTGGACGTTAATTTAGGAAAATAAGTTGAAAATGTGGTCGATTTCAATGGCGGTATCATGTCGAGAGTTGGGTGTTTAGAAGAAAACGCATCAGCAGCCATAATGGCGATATCATGTCGAGAGTTCAGTGTTTAAAGAAAACGCATCAGCAGCCATAATTTTGTTAATGTTGAAATGTGTAGTAAAGTCAGTAAAATTGTGTCATTATTGAAGGAATATACGTACTTGTCGAAGTTCATAACTCTTCTCTTTCACGCGAATTAAGTTTGTTTATGCAATAATGTACATCTCTAAGAATGGTTTTGCTTTCGACAAGAGTATCCCTTTTTAGTTTACTTGTTTCGAATGTTGTGAGGATCTATTATTACTGCAGCTACAAAGTTCTCTCACCAAAGCTGGAAGACAGGACAAAGCATTTTTTTAAGGCTTTGACTTAGGCTTCTTTTACATGTTTGGCGCAGGTGCAAAGATTGTTGGCATGATGCCTTTTGGTTGGAGTCGCACAATTGGAAGAATAGGCAGTAACAATAATTTGTATCAAGTCAATGCAATTGCTTCTTGGCAGGATGTGACTGTGCCCATGGTTAAGATGTAGATGTTGAGTCCCTCTTTATTGAGTGCTTTGGAGGTTGTCCCACGATAGCAAGAGATAGATTGGAATAAAGCCAAAATAAGTATTGAGAATGATCTGATATTGTGGATGTAGAAAATTACAACCACAAACTAATATTATGTTGTATGCTTTTGGTGTACATGTCTGACTAGTTACATGTGTGATATTTACACCAAAACAATTGCTTATAATAAGTATTAACAATTCAAAGTAGTTGGATATTTACACAGATCAAATTTTCACACTGTTTCACATTGAGAACATTTACAGACATAGTATCAGCATGAATGAAAGTACAAGTCTACATTGAATATAATTCACTGCTGTCTTTGAGGACATTTGTTTTAGATGTTTACATTGAGATTCACTTTCTTGTAGTTTGTGTACAACCACAATTGACATCATTTCATTGTGTCATTCAGTGGATGTAATAAGAAAGGTGTGCAATTATGGGAGAATTGGAATGATATGAGAAGGTAGATGGTATGCTTAGAAATGATTGCACAATGCTACAGACACAGTATCATGTCATTCCACTCACAGCTTCAACATAGACTCTTATGCATATGCATTTCCCCTAGTGCAAAAATTATAGAGAAAATGTTCAATGCTTCCTTTCTGTTTTGATTTTTGGTACTTGAAGATATATAATATACAGTGTTTCTCTCAATGCAGACTATTATTTATCCAAACATTATCACCTCAATCATCAGTTTTCAACAAATAAGTCATTCCCCAACTGTGGAAATTAAAAAAAGCATGGTGATATTGTTCTTCAAACAAAAATTGTTGAAAATAAATAGCATCTTGTCAAGAAACAAATACTTATCAATATCTAACCTTCTCTGTAATTGTATTGAAAAATATGTTATTTGTGAGCTGACTACTGTTGAACATTTTCGTTACGTGCAAAAAAGGAATTGATGGTGTAATTGCAAATACAATGACTACCACAAATAGTGAAATACTCTTAAGAAAAGAGTTTGACAATGAAGCTCCAACAATAATAACCCTCATTTACATAAAAGGAATATCATCTGTTGTCAAAGTAGATTGTGTGTTTTTGTTATTGGTTTGTTGTGAATATGTTGATTCTTTTGTTAGCTATCATCAGATTGATGTGTAGATTTCTTTGAAAGCTCCTTTGCAGATTTATTAAAGGAATTGTTTCTATGTTTGATTTTTGGTTTTGATGCAAGCTTCTTTGTCAGGGCTAGAGTCTAATTTGCAGGATCTGTTGTCAGGCTCTCTATAAGCTTCTATATACTTTTTAGTAGGTTTCTTGTTTGGACACCCCTTTGTATGCTAATACATTGCACGTTCTTTTGAACATTTCTTTGTTGATGTGGTTTTTAAGCCCTTAGTTGATCCCATGTTTAGGCTGCTTTGAACTTTTTAGAGCTTCATATTGAATTCTTTGCAGATTTTGTTGTCATTTGTAGGATATATTTTCAGGATCCTATGAAATTTATCATTGTACCAGGGAAGGTGATTCTTTCCATGTTTCTTCAAGAATTTCCTTGTTTTTTCATTTTTTCATTATTTGAATCTAAGTAGTCATATTAGATTTTATTTTTTGTTACTCCTATCTAATAAGCATTGCACCCAAGTATTTTGATGTTTGTATTTGTCCTGATTCCCAACATGGATAAAATTTGTGATTTTGTTTATTTTGGCTTTCATTTTGGGTTTTTATTTATCTGTATTTTTGGATATGTAACCCTGGCAATGTTCATTCAAGATCAATTTATAATTATTTCTTGAGATAGATAAATCTTCTTATACAACTATTTGTAACTTCTTCATTAGATGTGTTAATGTCCAATTGCAGGTGATGGATAGTTGAGTTCATAGTTCATATTATTTTGTGTGCATCTTTATGTTCTTATGTTCTTTTATTGATATTGATTGTGTTTGTTCCTTTGTAAGTTCATTCATTGTTATTGTTATTTCTTTTGATGCAGTTATGTGATGATTTGTTGAAAATTTTGTGGTTTTTGAAGCATGTTCATTTCAATTTACTATCTGCTTTTCAATTACTAATACTAGTAGCCTCTTCTGTAGGTTCTATTCTATTACTAAGATATACTTTCTGAGTTTATTTATTAGTTATTAGAGATATTGGAGGTGTTTTATAATCTCTTTTTTGGGTCTTTTTTGTTTTATTTCTGTAGTAGATGGTCCATTTGTAGGTCATGTTGTTTTATACATATAGGTCCTTCTGAAGGTTATTTATTTGGTTCTTTCATAGTCATAGGCTCCTTTGTGCAGATGTATACAAGTATTATTGTGCTTGAACAATAGTGGATTCTTTTCTTTAATTTTTCAAAATCAATTATTTTTCTGTATCTGTTCCTTTATTCCTTTTCTTTGTGTTTTATCCAATCAATCATATTTATTGGTTATATTTGAAGCATTTTTGTTTGTTGCTTATTTTGCAACTTCTTCAGCAGAGTGCTAATGTCTTATTGTAGGTTTTGGTCAGTTGAGTTCATAGTTAATAGTATTTTTTGTCCATCTTTAGTTAGATTCTTTCTTTGATATTGATTGTGTAGGTTCCTTTGTAGGTTTTTTTATTGTTATTTTTTTGATGCAGTTATGGGATAATTTGTTGAAACTTTTGTGGTTTTTGTAGTGTTTTCATTTCCATTTACTGTCAGTGTCAGTTTTTCCATAACTAATACTAGTAGCCTATTCCATAGGTTCTGTTCTAGTACTAAGCTATATATTTTTTGAGTTCATGTATTAGAGATATTGTAGGTGGTTCATTATTCCTTTTTTGGGTCCTTTTCTCTTTATTTCTGTAGTATATATACCTCCATATTATCATCTTTGGGTCCACTTGTAGTTTATGTTGATGCATAAGGATATTTTTATGTACTTCTGAAACTTATTTATTCAGTTCTTACTTGGTTGTAGGCTCTTTTGCAGGAGTATACAAGTATTATTTTTTGCTTGGACATTAGTAATAATAGCATTGGTTTATTACAACAATTAGTGGTATCCCAGTTTCAATATTTGTCAGTATGGAGTTTAGAATTTGCTGTATTCAGCACATCTTTATTCATTAACTTATCAAAGCCAAAGGTGACATCTTGACCCTTTTTTATTATTTTTTTTTTCAGAATTAATCATTTTGCTGTATTTGTTCCTTTATTCCTTTGTTTTATATTGTATCCAATCAATCATATTTATTTGCTATACTTGAGCTGTTTTGTTTGTTGGTTTATGTGTAACTCCTACATTAGATGTGTTTCTGTCCCATTGCAGGTTTTGGACAGTTGAGTTCATAGTTAATAGTATTTTATGTGTATCTTTAGTTAGGTTCTTTCTTTGATATTGATTGTGTTTGTTCTTTAGTAAATTCATTTACTGTTATTTCTTTTGATGCAGTTATGTGATGACTTGTTGAATCTATTGTGGTTTTGTAGATTGTTTGTTTGCATTTTCTTGTCACTTTTCAGTTAAAATTAAAAATACTATGCCCTTTCTGTAGGTTCTTTTCTAATACTAAGATACACTTTCTTGTTCTGGGTTCATTTTTAGGGATCCTGTAGGTAATTTGTAATTCCATTTGTTGGTTCATTTCTCTTTATTTCTGTAGTAGATATACCTCCAAATTATCATTTGTAAGTCCATTTGTAGATCATGTTGAGGCATAATTTTATAAGTCCTTCTGAAGGTTATTTATTCCATTCTTTCAAATTAATTGGCTCTTTTGCAGGTGTATATATATTATTGTGCTTGGACATTAGTAATATTGATATTGGATCAAGAAAGGATTTATTGGTTTTCCAATATCAATGGTTGTCAGTTTTGATACTAAGATTAGATGTATCTAACTAGACTTCATCCACCAATTTATCAAAGCCAAAGGTGACATCTTGGATCCTCTTTTTTAAATTTTCCAAAATTAATCATGTTTCTTTATCTTTTTCTGTTCCTATATTTCTTGCTTTGAGTTTTATCAACCATTCATATTTATTGGCTATATTTGAAGCTTTTTGTTTGTTGCTTATTTTGCAAGTTCATCAAATTTATTTTTGTTCCATTGCAGGTTTTGGTCAGTTGAGTTCATAGTTCATATTATTTTGTGTGCATCTTTATGTTCTTATGTTCTTTTATTGATATTGATTGTGTTTGTTCCTTTGTAAGTTCATTCATTGTTATTGTTATTTCTTTTGATGCAGTTATGTGATGATTTGTTGAAAATTTTGTGGTNTGTTGGTTTATGTGTAACTCCTACATTAGATGTGTTTCTGTCCCATTGCAGGTTTAGGACAGTTGAGTTCATAGTTAATAGTATTTTGTGTGTATCTTTAGTTAGGTTCTTTCTTTGATATTGATTGTGCTTGTTCTTTTGTAAGTTCATTTATTGTTATTTCTTTTGACCCACAATCATTCATTACATTTGAGGCAACATTCTTGTATCAGTCATTGAATAGTCTTGTAAATTATAAAGAGACCAAAGATTAATGCATTACAAAAAATGTATAAAATATCATTTGCTATTAATAGCACAAAATGCAACAGCAACAATAGATTTTTTACAAATATATACATACACAATGAATCTACATCAGGCCTTTTCACATTACAACAATTCATAGTGAACTATGTATATTTTTTGTACATTAAAAAATGGTCAATTATCACATGTCCATCTTTTGTTGTACATAAATAAGGTTGTATATTGTCATCCTAGTAGTGCCCATGTACAGGCTAAGGATCAAATACGGCCTAAAATTTATTATTTTTCAATTGTAAAATGTTCATGCAGCTCTTGTGAAACTTTGAAAATGGAGTTATTTGAATGAATTAATTGAAAATTGTAAATGGAGTCAGGGAACATTTTGAGTCTTTGTGAATACCAATCTTTGATATTCTCATTTCAACAAGCTTGAATGTTGATTAAACTTTCTTGTGGCACCATCAGATGTACTTACCTGTTTTCAATTGGAGGATTACCATGTCCTGTACTAAAGTGAAATAATTTCAAACAAAATTAAATCTCCAATAAATTTCTTTGAATTTCAAATTGAGTTTTTACTGTCACTTTGTATTGCATTGTGAACTTCTCCTACCTTTCAATCATTTTCTTATGACTAGTATCATTGAATATTTACCTAATCATTCTCTAGAAGAAATATAGTTACTTTCTTTGTAATATATGGAGTCAATCATTCATATAAAATTCAATTGACATGAACTTGAATGGAAATTACTTCTCTATGGGCTATACTTCCTTCATTTGTCAACTCATTTTTTGAGTTTTTGAATGAAATGATTTGCAGATATGTGTATGGTGATTTCAAAAATATAAGACTTAAATAAGAACAATGCAACACATCAACATAATCACTGATGATTTACAGAGATTATGCATTTTTGGAAAGTGGAATAAATTAATGGCTTGTGTCCTCACATCAGCACACCATTGACACCAGAAGTGATTCTTGAGTGGGAGTAACTGTTCTGCAGTGATGGTTCCACCAGTGGTGGAAGTCACAGATTTGTATCAAACATGTATTCCAAAGTGATAATTCTGGTAATATTTTTATAACAGAATCTAAGGCTGATGTAGCAAAAGACTATTTATGTGATTGATATCTTCTAGACATTATATCAACAGTCTCAGCATTGAGAGATCAATTATTTTTGAGGGAATTTAAAGCAAAACAATGGAACAGGAAAAGAAAAAGATTGCAACAAAATTGGTAAATGTTGAGCCAATAATGATCTCATTACATAAAAGTAATAATAAAAAAATATCATCTACTTTCCTACAAGCTTGCAATGCAATATTAGGGGATCCAGTGGTTGACAGACAGACGGAGTTGGTGCGAGTCCCGCGTATGATTTTTTGAATAAAATTTGAACAACGCTCGCTGAAGCGCTCAGCCGGCCGCCCAGCAAGAGAGCAAAATGATCCATTCCAAAAATGGCAAGAAATGATTTTGCTCAGATTAGACGGCGCGGTGTTGGCTGTTGCTCTTGCTGTAGTGGTTCCAATGTAAAACCCATGGGTAGGCACATTCACTGGTTTATTAGGAATGTACCTACCCATGGTTTTTTTTGTCTGACAATGGTAGGTCAAGAAATTGTCTTTTGCGATCACCAAATTTGCCATTTTTTTTCACAAGGGCAACATGCGACCCCCACCAAGGGAATCGCTGCCGCCATGAGGATGCCGCCGCCCTTTTGACCAGCTGATTGTTTGTGAAGGGTAAGTCTCTTATGTTTGGTGTCTTGCCCTCTCCTCATTTATGTCCCTGTCCGTGATCTCAGAATCTCCTCGGAAACGCCCTTACGACAACAGGTGGCCACTGCCTGAAACCATCGTCCTGGTGGCACCTTCTCCCTCAATGTTGCTTCCAGAGGAGTAACGACCTCTGCCAGCACCACCACCACCAATGCTGCCACCATCGGAGTGAATAATTTGAGACAAAATTGGAAAGGTTGAGCATGCACGGTGGAGGGATTCAAAGAGGAGGAAGAACACGTTGAGGTCTTCGTTGGCGACGTCCGAGTCGTCTCCCATGTAGACTTTGTCACCTATTTTTGTGTTTTATGTTGGGATTGTTGTTTTTGTCATATTGTTGTTCATGCAATTGATGTTGGGGTTGTTGGTGGCGTGTTCATTATGTTCGTTGGGGTTGATTTGACTATTGTCTTGGCTTGGTTCATTGCTCACAGTGCTTGCAGGACACGACACCTTGTCTTGACTGTCCCAATGAACTCACAACATATCCTATTGTTAAAATTGTTCCAAGGTCTATTGGCGACGTTGATTGCTCGCCACCAAATAACGAGCAGACCTTCTTCTCTCAGTCAACGAGGAAGACTTAAATTTACTCCGTCATAGCCAAGTTTGATGATGATGGCCGTGGCCAAACAGCTGGAATAAAATCAGCGGTGAGTTTTTGATTTATGAAATTTGACAATGTTTCCGAATTGACAACTGAACCTGAACCCAACTTACACCCGTTCTCTGTCTCACAAGCAACATAAAAGACAAAGGAAATATCTATTACGACAAAGGTGAGTTCAGGGAGTACAAAAGACGCTCTGACGGATGTTTGCAAACACAGGTGACTACGAAGCATTGGAGGGAAGCTGGACATCCTTTATGGTAAGTAATGATTTCCATTTTTGTTTGTTACTTCTGTTTATTCAATAGAAATGACATGATCATCATCACATTCTGCATTTCTTAACGATTCAAACTATGCAGGTTAGTGCCACTCCTATACTTATAAACCACTTCGTATCGGAGATGCTGTGGCTCGATGCCGACGATGGCGGTTCGTGGCACGCCTAGCAAGCACTTTGGAGATGTTCCCTGAGAGAGCAGCCAATGTCTCCTGTGATAACCAAACAGCAGTAACAATAATGTGACTCATTTGTGGGTGATAGAGACTCACTTGGTGATGTGTGTGCCTCGATGCCCCCATCTTTTCTTGATTTTTTCTGCCTGAAACATGTAGCCTCTTTGAACAAGTGTAATGCTTGCGCTTTATTTGTATGTGAGTATCCAATCTAGAAAGCCGAGCCCTTTCTAACCTACCCAGTGTCAGATAAGTTTGGGGGCATCAACGAAGTAGTGCTTAGCCATTTTCAGCTTCACGAACTGGATTTTTCTTTGGATTTTCTGAACTTGTTCATCAGTAGTTTTGTTAACCTAGCGAATGTTACAGTGCATAGAGACATAATTTAATGCATTGTTGTCAAAGCACACAATACAAACATTACAAACCATCAAAATGAAGCTAAGGGGTTTAATATTGACTTGTTGCAACGTTGATTTAGTTCGATACTAATTGGTATCACCTATTTTTTTGCCATTTTTGCTGCTACAAATGGTCCTCTGGCTTGTAGAGACCCCACAGAACCAGGAAAAAATTACATAGACTTGTTCTAATGCCATTATACCATAATAAATCACTCTAGTTTAAGGATCAAAATAGTGTTGTTGATGAGAGAGAGTGGTTTGAAGTTGATACAAATTGGTATCAAAGGTTAGTAGAACTACCATTTACTTGTTCAATCGATGCATACACAAACTGCCACACTATAGCATTTTGAAATGACGCTGCACATGATGACATGCTTGAAGGCATTCTGAATCAGATCAACCTTAAATGATGGTATGTTCTGTTTCTCACAGATTTCTTTCTCACAACAACCCCGGACATGATGGCACAGAGAACCATAATTGGATATTCATAATACTTTAAAGCTTTTAAGCAGCCCAATTTCACTTTGAATTAAGCTCTACACAGAATAAAGCTAATTCTCTGTTGTTATTTTGTTGTGCTTGTGTGATTGTTCGGTGAGTACTGCTTCATTATAGCCACCAATGACCACTTGACATCAAAAATAGAGTTTGAACATTTTGTACTAATTGGAATTGAGTCACTAGTCCAACAATTTTAGCTATAAATAAAAAAAACAGAAAATGCCTTATAGAGACAAGAAACCAACCATTTTTTCCAAAATAAAAATAGGGACACTTCTATTTCAACTTTAAAAAAATTCTAGACTACTCAAAATATGATTTTGAAGGAAAAAAATATTTTGGATCAATAAGCTCTGGACCCCCTAGCAATATGTATTTTCTTTGCTTTTCTACAGATGATACATTGGCATTGGTGTAAATAGCAAGTCCAATATTAATCATTTTTGGATGAAACCCTGTGTCTGTTGGCAGAGAAGATTTGGAAATTCAAACAGCATAAATGCCGCAATCATCATTTTGATGAAGTCATAAAAACTCCCTGAAATAATCACAAAAGAGACTGACAAGTGTTTGGCTAGGCTATAGCAGTGAAATTCAAAGAGTCCATGCTCCAAGGACCATTTACATTTTGACTGGCTTGGAAAAGTCAGCAAAAATAAATGTACAGATTCAAATGGAACACATTTCACGTAATAACACAAAAACACTTCTTATTTGTATTTCTTACAATGGAATATGAAATGCATTGTAATTCTCAGAATTCATTATTGGCATTCAAGGCTTTCAAGTCTAAATGCCAGAACAGAGTTTGTAACACCAAACAGCCCAAATATGTTTCTAGAAGAGTGTTTTTAACCTTATAATTCTACAAAAAAATTGCAACATTATGCCATGAAAATATAAGGAGAAATGAATTATAAATGTGTGTTTGCTCCACACTTTTGAGCCCACGACAGTAACACTATTGGCACCATCAACCTAAAAAACAAAAAGACAGAACTAATTGCATGACAGTAGTATATTTATTTTGTTGAAATAACAAAGTTCATATTCATCCTACATCATCCTTTGACATACTAAACACTGCCTACAAATGCAGCCAGAATCAGAAAAAAAGCAATTTAACAATGGGACATATTTTATGACTAGTAAGAATAGTGCAAGAAAAAGAAGAGAAACATACTACTCTTTTAACGCTCTAGACTTATTAGGACTCAGCAATTTTTTTAGAATCAAAACGATCATGCCAGATTTTCTCAATTGACATCAGTCTTTCCAATTTAAAAATGCGCTCAACAAAGCGTTCGCAAACGATCCTTGCCAGAGTTAACTTGCTGAATAATTGTGGCGAGATTCAATTTGTTTATAAGCTAGAGTACATTAAAATGTTCCCACAGCTTTTCCACTTTCGGCGTTTACCAAATATTACTGCAGACTCAGAAGTAGTTAATTTTTGAAACGTTATTGTGATTTATTGTACAGAAAAAAATATTTACACCCTGGGTAGGTAAGTACTATACATGATAACATAATGACGACGCCGTTTTGTTTTGGTTCTTGGCTCTCGCGTCCTGCCTATGATCGTAGGTTCTTAAAAGTCTCCAATTCATTGCTTAAACTTGCATCTGGCAATAGCCACTCGCGATTCTATGCGCCATCTTTCTCGTCCATTCCGAATGCATCATGGAAACTTGACGCAACTCCTCCTCACTGCCAAGACTCTCTTGCGCCCTCAACACAGCCTCCATATGCCGCGCCCTCTTTTGCAACAAT
>JALLOT010006752.1:0-17956 GCA_036939595.1 Thalassiosira livingstoniorum
CTTCCATCATGACTACTCTTCTCTTGCAGAGCCATTTGTGAACTACAAGAGTTTTCGCTTAGGCATTTCATCAAGTAGATAAGATTTTAGGTGATTATCTTTATTTCGTTTATCTTAAAAGCCGGGGCTAATATATTTACTACTGCTTTTGCGGGGATTGGCCTGCCTAGAATGTGTAATGTGTTTTCGGTTGTTCTTGCCATGTTAGAGCATCGGGGCTGTAATTGCTAATTTGTGTTGTATGGGGGTTGTCCTATTTTCATGGGGGTTCAATCCGGGGTGTTTGGTAGATTCCTAAATTTGGGTGTCAGGGGTTTCTGACTTATCTCGTTCGTCATGTTCCTAGTTTTGTTTGCTATTGTTTCGGGGTTGCTTTGGCTCCTATTGTGTTGGGTGTTTTTCAGGGCCTCGATTGCTTAATCACTCTCTGTTTTCTCATGTGGGGGTTTTGCCTCATGTCTCATGTGGTGCGTTGCTTCTTTTTAATGATTTGGACTGTTACTGTTTCAAATTGGGGGTATTCTTTGTGTTGCGGGTCATATACCTCAATCCCTAGCGTTTTGAGAATGTGTTTCATGTCTGCTTTGGTCAATTCGTCTTGGTGTTGCGGGTATGACATGATTCTGTTCAGCGAGAAGAATGTGGGGGGAAAGGCTCTCGGGTTGCATAAGTACATGTATAATTTCGTGAGTTGGGGGGTTGGCATTTCTTGTACATAATTCCACCGTGGCGTGAGGGCTTTTTTCAACGCTTTGCGTGCTATGTGTTGCAGCACAAGGTACTCATTCGTGCAGATTCCCCATTCCTGGGGCGGGGGAAATGTGATTAGGAAAGCAGTTCTCGCTGCATATGCTGTGGCTAGCGAGTCTTCGCATTCAAGGCAGTGCTTCTGTTGGAATTCGTATTTCTCACAGCAGCATGGTATTGTCCATATTAGGTGCAGTGCCAGTTCCTTGGTGTATTTCTTGATTTTAGATCGGAGTCTGGGTAAGGGGAATCCGAATATGAAGGTCGTTGCATCTTCCCATTTTTCTGGGTCGATGTAGAACTGCCAGTTGTCCAGTTCCTCCGGTGGGATTACCATCCAGTCCTCTATTCCCGGGAGTAGTAGCCTCCATTTCTGTCGGTGTCGTGGTATTGTGGATATGTGACACATCTTCCTGAGTATTCGTGGGTGTTCTTATTTCTTATGTTTGTATTGCGTGGCTGTGTGTGTTATTGGGGGTTGTCCTGGGCTGCGGTGTGTTGCAAGTTAGTCGTCGGGGCTCATGGGGCTGTTTTATATTATTTAGGTTCGTGTTCGTGTTATTAAATGTTATAAGTGATAAAGTATAAATTATGAGACTTTGTTTAATTGGGGGTTTCTGGGGGTGATGGGGGATTGTTATCCTTATTTGAGGGGATAATTTTCTTTTTCCTTGGGTTTTTGAATTTCTGGGCGTTGGTTTCTCGGGGTTCGGGGGTGTTTATCTTTTCGTGCCTATTATTTTCTTCATCCATGTGGGGATTTCGGCTATTCTGGTGTGATCATGTAGGATTTCAAAAGTCAGTTCTCTTGCTTTTATGGCAAGTTCCGGGGATTTTGTTGGCATTCTCCGTGCCATGTTTGCCAGGTGTATGATTGAGTTTGCATGTATGGCCATGTACATGTGCATGATCATTCTCGGTCCACATTCTTTCTCAGTTTGTCCCGGCGTTTCTATCATTTGCCAGGCCGACGGGGTCGAGGCCATGTGGTTTTGGGGTATTTGTAGGTGCATTTGATCTGGGTGGTGGTGGAGGGTCGTGTTCTGCTTGATTTTGGCTCTGACTTTTGCGTAGGTTGTTTTCGAGTTCTCAGAGTCCAGATACGCAAATTTCCACATTTGTTTTTCGTTCGGGCTAGATTTAAATCTCACCAATAGCGCCCAATGTCCTCCTGTTGAGTAATTTCCGGGGCTTGTCTGAAGGGGGATTATTAGCTTTTCTGTGTCTATTGGGGGTGTACTTGGGTTTCCATTGCTTGCCCATGCTCCTTGGAAGGGTGGCATGAGCTGTCTTCTGATGCTCACCCAGTCATGTCGGTCGTCCGCCACTTGCTGATAGAAGAAAGTTCCCATGATTTTTAGGCGGTAGTGTCTTCTGCATGCATTTATAATATATTGGATCGGGGTGTCTTTGAGCTGTTGATTTTTGTTTCGTATGAAGGACCATTGCTGCGGGGTTGTTATGTTAGGCATGGGGTCATATATCCTTTGCACTTCCCGGTTCCCATTTGTACCTTCTGTTTGGTCCAGGGGTATTGCTGTTGCATCCTTCTGGTGTTGTTTCTCTTTTTGTGTTCTTTTCTTTTGGTATATCCAGTATATGGCTATCTTCTCTTGGTCCTGCAACATCTCGGGGGGCAAGCCAGTTATTCTTTCCAACTTGTTATTTAGGAGCTGTTGTGCTTCTTTTGAATTCGGGGCTTTTCCTTCCGGTATAAATGATGGGTCCGTGCTGTACCCTTTTCGGTCATACATGGCCTCTGCCATTCGGTACTCCACTGGCTTCTCGGAGCTTTCTATTCTGTTTTGCATGGCTTTGTATCTCGCATAGAGGGAGTTTATGTTTATGATCCAGTAGCATCTGCATGCTGTGCATGTGGTTGGTTCCTTTGGGATGTCTTTTGGGGGGTGTGCTATCTTCGCATCGCATGTTCTGCATCTTCCCGGGTTTCTGGTGTTATTTGCGATCAGCAGATTGCATTTTGCACATATTTGGGGTATTTGTTCTGTTGTCTTTAAGCATGCCGTGGGGAGCGTAACTGAGACTTCACAGGTGCAGTTTTGCATCGCAGTTTTCCTGATTGTTCTTCTTTGTAGCTCCGTCAGGGGTTGGTCAATGCTTGCTTGTGCAGGCTGGGGGATTCTTATTGTGAGGGTGTTCGCTATTCTGTTTACTACTCTCATTGGTAATTGCTTATGTGGTATGTTGGTTATGATATGTATGACTTGTCGCAGCGAGGAGTGGGTTTTATAGAATTCTGCTTCCGTGAAGAGATTGAGGAGCATCGGGTTTGATGGCTTTGTCATGAGTTCAGTTTCTATGAGTGTACATATTCTCATGTCTGCCGACCAGGTGTTGCATATTCCGCATTTTGAGTTTGGTGTCGGGGCATTTCCTGTTGGTAGGGCCAGGCTTGTTGCTATGAGGCATCTTGTGGCATTGCAGGGGGTTGTCTGATTTGCGATGTTTGTTGTTTTCTTTGTTACCGGGATCTTTGTCAACTCGAAGTCAGTCGTTATGTCCGAGATTGGGGAGCTCGGCTTTTGCTCCATCGTTATTTCCTCTGGGGGGTTTACAGGGGTATTAGTTGGGGGCGTATCCGAGGCTTCATGGGGGTCAAATTTCTTTCTTAGGTATTCCTTGTAACATTGGTTTTTGTGTCTCGCCATATCCGTTATCACTTTCGATCTTAGGTATATCGCAAAGTGGACTCTGCTCAGTGCCTGTTTGAGATCATTTTTTTCAGATTTCCATGTACTTTGCGATTTTTCTGGGGGTGGTTTTGTTTTGCTTATCCATTGTTCTATTATTTCTCCATATGCTTGGGGGATCAAGGCTAACCAATTTGTGTCCAGTGGTGTTTGTGTATTCGCAGGGGGCATGTTTACTCCTTCCGGCAGTATTATTCCCAGTTCAATTGCATGGGTCCATTTGTCAATCGATTCATGGGCTTCTTGCGAGGCTGTTTGCTTTTTCCATTCCTGTTTCGATGCAATTGTTATATTTTGTGTGCGTGATACAATTTGGCATCTTGTGTATATCCCTCTGGTAGCCGAAGCCGTTGGGTATGGGTTGCGTTCATATTTTTGGAGTTCTTCAAATAGGTATTCCAGGAGGGGATATTTTTGGAGGGTATGGGATTTGCTTCGTATGCCACTGCCTGCAGGTTTAGTAGCGCTTCCTCAATTATTGTGTTTAGTATGGACCTTGCCTTTCGTAAGTGTAGATTCTTGCATATAAAGGGGTGTTCGTGTCCTGATATTCTGGGGTCGAATCTTGGGAAGTGTGTACCCGCTCTACCAGTGGAGGTTGTTTCAGATCCGTCTTTTGTTGTTCTTTGGCCTTTAATTCTCATTTGGTGTGCTTTGATTTCGTCCCTTGCACATTCCCCACATACCGTGTATATTTGGGTTGTTCTGTTCTTCGCATATTCTTTTAGTTGGTCGGGGGTTAATTTTGGTAGGTGCATGAGTCCGTCTATTTCGCATGCATGGTAGAGTTGCATTTTTTCGTCATGCCTCAGTGCATAGAGCAGTCCTGTAGATTGTCCTCTCGCCAATCTCGCCATGCCTCCTAGCCATCCTACGTGTTGGGGTTTGTTGACTATGTGCGGGGTTACTCGGTTTATTAGGCCTTGATATGCTCTTGTCGCCGCTCTTTGCTTTATTTCCTGCTGGCAGGCCTCCTTTATTGTGCTCGTGGTGCTTTTTAGCAGTTGATTCCCATTATATGTGAAGAAGAATCTGGGGGCATATGGATCCATCAGGACTCTTTCTTTGGTGACCCATGCAGAGTCCGTTTGGGGGAATTTGCATATTCTGTCTAGCGTGCAATCTATTAGGTGGTTTGCATGTACTACTGCTCTACACGGGGTTAAAGTGGGGTGTCGCATTGTGGGGTTGTCTGTTCTTTTTTGTAGCTGGTGCGAGTCCACCTTTATTAGTGGTCTGTGGGGGTTGAGATCCAGATTCATTCTAGGCCAGTATGCCTGTTTCGATGTGTTTACCATTGTTTTTAGGTCAATTAGAACTTTTAGTAGCTTTGCTCTTTGGGCTTTTAGGTCCAATGGTCCTTTGGGGAAGGGCATGCTATCATCATGTAGCTCTTCTTGTGGGTTGAATGTATGTGCGTTCTCATAACTCCATTCCATTAATTGCTCCCAGGTTGCAGGGGGGTTGTCTTCAATGTTTAGGTCCTTATCTGCTTGATCTAAGTGCTCTTCTATCGACGCCAGCGGGGTTTGATAGTATGCAAATGGTTTTTGGTTGGGGAGGAGGGAGTTCATAAATATCGGGGATATGTCCACAAATTTTCTTAGCCTTGTGCTCCATCTGGCTATGTCTCTTATTAGTCTTGCTGCAATTCCTTTGCCCGCCGATGACATTATCCCTCTCATTAGGAATCTGTTGGATGTAAAGGAGGTATCTCTCACCGTTCTGCAGGTTGATATCGCATGTTTTGAATCCGCAATTCCTACAGCCGGCAGATGGGGGGGTATCATCTCTTCTTGTAGGCATGCCGCGAGGTGCTCTGTTTGGGCGTTGTCAGTCTTTTCGGTTCCGAGGTAGTGAGGCAGTCGTTTGACTCTTGCTATTTGGGGTTCTAGGAGCGAGTCCATCCATTTGCTTGGTTCCGTTTCTGGGTTTAGTAGCAGCATTAGGGTCCCAGCATTTGCATGGTGTTCTCCTAGTTCCTGTCGTTGGCCTCCATCATTTGCAAAGAAGGGGGGAAGGGGGCTGTCTTTTATTTTTTGCAGTATCTCCGCGTCTCTAGGGTCATCCCATGTGAGCGTATGTCTTCTGATGAATTCGTGGATATGCCTATTTATCTGCTGCATTACGGGCTCGTTGGGATCCAGCTCGAAGTCGGAGGTGATCATGCGCCAATTCTTTGAGTATCTTGGGTCTGTGTCTTCCGGGCCCCTTCTCCATTCCTCGAATGCCAGTGCCGCTCTCACAGAGTCCCTTATCATTTGCACTGCTTCCATCCTCGCTCTGATGATATCATTATAGTCTAGACCCATTGGCCATTTTAGGAATTGAAAGGGTATCGGGGTTGGTATTAGCTGTCGGGGTCTGGGGGTTGTTGTGAGATGTTCCTCTAGTCTGTTTAGCTTTATCATCAGGGGGTTGTGTATTCTGAAATGGTAANTTGTGAGATGTTCCTCTAGTCTGTTTAGCTTTATCATCAGGGGGTTGTGTATTCTGAAATGGTAAAAATATTTGTCTCCTCTTCCTAGTTGGTTGCTTTCGTTGTCCAGTCCCGAGTAGCATGGGTGTCCGATTGGGTAGAGTTTGTTTTTGTCCCTGTCTCTGATTTGTGTCGCTAGGAAATGTGCTGTGAAATGTGCCAGTATTGTGTGGGCGTCTCCTAGTAGGAAGCCGAAGGCTGCTAGTTTATTTAGGGTGAATGGGATTGCCCTTTTATCTCCTGTTACCGATTTTGGGTTTAATTGACTTGTGAGTGTTAGCGAGGCCCGAGCAGCATGTCCATGGTGCGCCGTGTCATGTAATGTCACTTCTATTTCCCTGGCACATGCGCAGAGATCAAAGGCTTGTAAAGGCACCAGTCCCAAGCCATATTCCTGTATGGGGAGGTAGAGGCAGAACCTCGAGTCCGATCTTGTTAGTCCGACGTTGGGGGCTATTTTGTTTGCTAGCAGCCTGTCTGCTTTCATCAGGCTTTGGGGGGTTTGTTTTGCAAGTTGTGGTACCCAATTGGCCGTGGGTACAATGTATACATTTGCCAATATCACTGCCGGGAGGGGTCCGAGGTCTTTTAGTGAGGCTGCGTTTATTTTGGCTATTGCCTTTGTTATAAGTAGTTCTCCCGTTTTTGCCGAGTCTCCTTGTAATGTTGTGTGTACTCCCAATATTCTGAACGCCTCGTCAGTTACCAGGAAGTTCTTTTTGGTTGGGTCTGTTGGGTTTAACTTCATACCTTTTCTTAACGAAACTTTTATCGGGACCTTGGATAGGTTGGGGGATGCATGCCTGTATGAATATTCATATGAGGGGATTCCCTCTGGGACAAGGTCGAGGTCGTCTGGGTGTATGTTTGCTATCCAGATTTGCGCCTTTTTTCCATTTTGGGGTATTTTTGTGACTAGCGAGTAGTCTGCCGCTTGCTTTATTGCCGCTTCTGCTGATGCTACTAGTACCCTCATTCTTTGCCTTCTCTCATGAGTTGCTTGTAGATTGCCAGGTTGGGGGAAGTTGATTGCCAGCCTTTGCGCGAAAGTTTTCATGCTTCCATCGTGCACCGCTCTTTGTGTGTCATCGCTGTATGTTTCTGTATCTATGATCGGCCTAATTTGTTTTAGCTGGTCTATGGGGTCTACCGCTGCAAAAGCATATCCTCTCACTTTGATTTTTCCCATTGTATCTGAAACATACGGGTTATTGGGGTTCTTTGTGGGTTCAATGGCTACATTTGGGGGGTGGTTTTCGCACAGAATTATGTCAAGGCATGTGCTTGCTTGTTCTGCTGTCCGTGGTTGCATGGTCTCATTCTCAGGGGGGTTTTTCTTGCTTGGGACCTCTTCAAGATTTGCCCTCGTCTCGCTCGTCATTCTCTTCTGCGCGGTATTATTTTTCGGGGGGTGGCTCTCGTGTGGGATTGTTGCAAGGCATTCATTTGCCTGGCCCGGTGCTTGTGGCCCTGCGGTATCATTTCGGGGGTGACCCTCATCTGGGGCTATTCTCGGGCATTCAGACGTCTGGTCCGGTGTGTTTTGATTTGCGGTGCCATTCTTTTCGATTGTGGGGTGCTCATTGGGGGGCGTTGTTTGTGTAGGGGGGGTTACTTGTATCGGTATATTTGCTGGGGGGGTTTTCGGCCTCTCTTTTCTTTCATTGTGGGCTTGCCAGGTTATTATCTTGAGGTTGGTTACTGTATTGCAGGTGTCTACGCTCGATATGACGCCTTGGGGGAGCCCAGTTCTTTGCACTATTACCACGAATCCTACTTTCGTGATAACCATGGTGATTCTATTCTTGAGGTCCTCCATCTTCATTTCAACATAACCTGTATCGGGGCAACCCACTTGCATCAGCGATGTTATTTGCGTTTCCGGATTTATTCTGTCAAAGAATTTTTCTTCGTCAAGTTGTATGTGTATTATCGGTTCTCCTGCGAAGTAAGCCTCTTCCAGTCTGTATATCAAGGTCGTTACAATGTCTGCCACTGACCTCCCTTTTCTGTATCCCATGATGCTGTCATTTAAAAGTCCCTGTTGTTCTAATACATTGGCAAAGCGTGTAAAAATCAGATCATTTGAGAATGCATACGCATCGTGTACTAGTGATATGGGTCTTTTGGGGAATTCCGGGGGTTGTAAGTCCCATGCCTCTATTCTCCTATCCTCCTCTGCCAGTTGCTCATCCTCCTCTGTGGCCTGCATTGGACCCTCCCTTACCAGGGTTTTCTTCTTCCTCGCCTGCATCTTAGTGCTGGGGTTTCCATTCCTCTTTCCTTTTTTTGATTTGGGGGTGCTCGGTTGGGGTTTTGGTATTGGTACTCTTGTGATCGGGGTTGTTTCTTTGGGGAATATTCTTGTTATTAGGATGAGTGCCAGTGCTTGCTCGTATAGTTGGGTCCAAACATAGGGGGTGCGTCCAAGTATTGCCAGAGTAAATCCTTGGTGTCTCGCTTTGGTCGGCACTTTCTGTATTGCTTTCAGAAATTTGTGGTGCAGGTCATGGAACTCCGTCTGGGGATCTTGTGGGTCTAGCTTGTATGGCCATTCCAGGTGTGGGTTGTTTGGGGGGAACGAGAATATTTTTGCTATGTCTTCGTTGTGGGCCTCCTTGAACGCCTGTATCTCTGCTTGCGTGAGGTGTTCTCCCTTGTTTCTCAGCAGCTTTTTAACCTCCTCATCCGTCGGTGGTCCAGCTTTTGGGTTGGCAATTATTCCCTTCACGTCCCCTTGCTCGTCATACTTTGTGCGTATGTAGTGGCATTGTTTCTCAGCTGAATCTTTATTGGTCCAGATTTCATGTAGCTGTTTGGTGCCTTCCAGCATTTGACTTGTTGAGTTCGCCGGGATCCAGTCTAGCAGGCCTTCCTCATTCCTTCCTTCATTTATGGATTCATGTTCCAGGATCATGTGGTGGGGTTCTGAGGGTTGCCTGGGGTTTCTAAAAAGAGCTTTGGTTATTGCTGGGAGTTTTCTGGTCAAAGCATTTGAGATTATCATTCCTTTCCATATTATGTTAAGGAGGTGTGCTAATTTGTTGCGCAATTTGGATACTCCTTTTGCTGTCTGTTCTAATTGTGGTATTATTATGGAAATTTGCTGATTGAGCTGGGGTTGATTAGTTAGAGTTTGGATTTTATTCCACCGGGGGATTTCAAATGGGGTCCAAAAGTCCATTAACTTTGGTCCTTCTACAGTCTTTTTAGGGGGTTGCTGATTTATATTCCATTCCAAGGTGTCTTTTTCATTAGTCACCGTTTTATGGTCATTAGCATACCTGCTTAAGAGATTTAGCTCATCAAATTGTTCATAGAGGGTTTTCCTAATTCCAAAGTTCTTAATAAGTTTATTTAGTTNTCAAATTGTTCATAGAGGGTTTTCCTAATTCCAAAGTTCTTAATAAGTTTATTTAGTTCTCCAAAGAGGGGATTGTCATCCGGGGATGCGTTTTTGTACAGTTCTCTCTTGTTTGCTACATGTCTTCCTAGATAGTCGGGGGCTCTGTCATTTTGTAAGGCTTCTCTGTTCGTTGCGTCTTGTTGATTGGCCAGCGTGTCCTCAATTTTGGTCATGTCAAAGATCGCTCTTTGAATTGTCTTAGGGATTTTTCTCTTTGCCCATGCTAGTTTCTTCGTGATTTGTAATAGGGATTCAAGGGGGATGTGGGGTTGGGCTGCCGCTTTTATGTATCTCAGATCCTCCGCTGTTTTGTGCAGTTGTTGTATGATTACTCTGCAGGCGGCCTTGTGTCTTCTTATGATTTGATAGTGAGAATTCGGGGTGGTTGGCTTTGTTTCCTTGTCATTCTTCTTCAGCCAGATTCTTTTCACTGGGAGGTCATTGTCTGGGACTATTTTTCTCGTGGTCGCCAGGTCCATGTCCTCGAGGGCCTCCTCAATTGATCTCTGTAGAAAATGAAACAGTCCATCCATCTTCTTTCTGATTGCCGGTGTTCTTTCAGGATATTTTCGTCCCGTGCTTTCCAGGTCGGTCTTGATGTCCTTTCTAATTTCTGTTATTGCTTCCTTTACTTGAGTTATTCTGGCGCTGGCTTTTACGTTTCTTTCCGACATCCGCTGCTGGAACTTCTGCAGTAGTTGGTATTGTGGATTTTCTTCCAGTTGGTCCTGTTCAAGGTTTGTCTTGAACTTGAAGCCCTTTATTTCATTGGCTTCTATTTGTGGGGTGACCGGGATGGTCGAAATTTTGTCATATGTGTGCATTAGTTGAGTTTGGGGGCGCGAGGGTTCCCATTTCATTTCGAAATTATAATCACACCATACTGGAAAGTGGTCCGAGAAATTCACAAGTCCTAGAGCTCCTTGGCTGTCCACCCCTTGCGACTTTAGAGCTCTTCTGGCAACGAGGTTGCCTGCTTGATGGTCTATTCCAGATCCCTCCAGCTGTCCCTTTCCAATTCTTGTGATGTACCTTTCGCCTGGGGGAAGGTAAATGTGGGCAAAGGGGATGAGTCTTTCCTTCTCTATTATGAATTTTAGGTAGCCATGGGGATGCATTGGGTGTCCATTTCCTATATTGTCAAGGGGGGTATCTGTTATGGTGTCTTGGAAGTCGCCCAGTGTTATTACTGCCTCCTTCTTGTTCGCCTTATCTGCCTTGTTGACAAAAGCTCTTATTATTTTACGGGTTGCTCTGTTGAGGTCTTTTCTCCTCTTGTCCCTATATTTTGAGGCGCTCGAGCCCGGTGAGTCATTCGTCGCGGGGGCATAGGGGACTATCACCATTTCATTGGACTGTTGCTTGTTTGTGTCCTTGGCATATGCATACACCGAGAGCACCAGTAGAAATGTTTGGGGGTTGGGCTGGTAGGAAGTGGCTATGAGCCTTCCATCTTGGATTACAATTGGCTCCGATAGTTGCCTGCATGTCAGTCTTTCCTGCACTAGCACGTATTGGTGAAGCGTCATGTAGATTGCATACTTTTTCCTCGCCGCTTCCGCCTTATATGCTTCTTTTTCTTTCTCGGGGATTTCATATATTGTTGTCGTGGGCTCCTGTATGGACCAGTGGGCAAATCTTGCCTCTTGCGCATATTTTAGGGCAGGTGTGAGGTTGTGTCGCAGCCCTTTCTGTATGTTCCAGGTTGCTAATCTTATGCATCCTTTGATCGGGGGTTTAGGCTTTGGATCATCCAGATCAGAGTCGCTCAGTTCAGATGGTTCTTCGGAGTCGCTATCTTTCATTGGCTCATCGGGGTCGTCCAGCTCCAATATTGTGCTTTCGTATATCTCTTTTAGTGTTTGGTCTACCGAGGTTGACTCACCCTGCAAGCTTTGGGTGTTCTGTTCTGCGGTGGGCCCTTCAGGCGGCTTTGGCAAGTAATCGTTTCTGTGAAATGGAAGGGGGAATGTGTACATCGTTGCTCTCGGTCGTGTGGGGGGTATCCACTCTGGCGTTTTTATTTGGGCATTGTATCGTTCCTGAGGTTTTTTCCCTTTTGGTCGTTTTCTTTCCCTTCGCCTCTTTTGCGGTCTTTGTCTTATTTCAGCCCTTCTCTTCCTTGGGGATCTCATGTTTCTATTGGTTCTTCCGTGGCCGATCCTTGACTTCTGCTGTCCTCCTGCATCTCCTTTGGTGCCAGCGTCTTGGCTGGCTTGGGCTTTAGTGGGGGATTTGGTGCTGTTGTCCGCCAATATTTCCTCAGTCGTTTCACTGCTTTCTCCTGCACTCCTCTGTCCCTGATTGCCTTGCCCATGATCTCCATCCTTGTCTTCGTCATCTTTGTTGGGGGGTTGTTGTGGCTTGCATCCTTGATCAGCCTCCTTGTTTTTCTTGCCTCTCTTTCCACTTTCATCATCCCCATCGTCCGCCTGTTGCGTGCTTGTATCATTGGATTCACTATCAAATATTTCTATGATGTCATCTTTTGGTATTTCGTTGAAGGTTGAGTGTGGGAATGTTACAGTCGATCCGTCTGTCCCTTTAGTGGTCTGCGTTTGTTGTTCTTCTGCTTTGTTGTTTTTCTCATTTTTGTCTTCCTTTTTCTGTTGGGGGGTTTGCTTTGGATCTTGCTTGCTTGGTGCTTCAGTTATTTCATTTTGGGGGTTTTGTGGGCTCGCCTCTGCATCGATCTCATTGCTCTCTTTTCTTGGCTCCTGCTTTGCCTCCGACCTGTTTCCCGTTCCGTCTTGTTTGCTGATTGCACGCTGCTTGGCCTGCTCTATTTCAACGCCTGCTTTTTCTTCGGGGCTAGTTTCTTGTTTTTGGATTTTTGGGGCTTCAGGTTTCTCTGTTGGACTCATTTCCGCGATTCCGTCTTTGCTTTGTTCCTCGTCCATCTGCATTGGTTCATTCGCACGTTCTTGCATTGAGCTGCCTGCAGTGTTTTCCGTTGCAATGGGGTTGGTATCTTGTTGTTCTTCATTGGTGCTCTTGTGTTTGTCCAGCTGCTCTTTTCCCGCTTTTTCTTGTAGCCCTGTCTGTTCTTGGGCCAGCTCTTTTTCTTGGGGCTCTTCATCCTCTCGAGTGAAAAGGGACTCGTCCGAGTCTTCATATTCTATTTGCTGCTTCGTTCCCTTTTCTTGTTGCTTCTCCGCACGATCTGTTGGGGTCGTTGATGTTTCGTCTCCCTGATTATCGGCTTGAGGATTCATTTGTGGGGGTGGTTGCCGTTTTTTAGATTGCATCTCATTCCGAGTACTTTGCTGGGGGCATTCTAGGCTTTCATTTTTTGGATTCTGTTCTTTAGCCATGTTGGTTGCATAAAGGGCACTTGCTATCGCCTTCATTAGCGTTTCCCCCTGAATTGTGCCCAGGAAGGTGTGTAGCTGTTGTGGGGTCATTCCCTGGGGTCCAGTTTCTGTGACATCTTGCGCTTTGGGTTGATTGCTTGGACTCTTTTCTATATTGCTTGCATCCATTCTTTCCTTTTTGTTATCAAGGGGGTCGTTTTCTTGTCGTTCCCCGCTTCTCGAACTTTGCTGCTGCTTTCTATCTGTTCTCGCCCTCACATTTGGGGGGGTTATGTCAAGTGCCCTTGGGTTGTATACTTGGCATTCCTGGAGCTCCATGGGGTTGGAATTATCATTCGGTCCTGTGGGTTGATTCTGCTGTGATGGGGAGTTTGGTCGTGTTATCAGCATTTGTGGGGTTGCCCCTATCCCGGACAGCTTGTATTCGTCTTCGTTTAGGTCTTGCTCGTTTATTATGTTGTTGATCGTGGATGGGCTCTGTATCTTGAAGGGGGTGGGGCTCTGGCTTTGGGTTTGATCCGAGCTCCTTTGCTTCCTTGCCGGGACTTGTGTAGTGTCCGTGTCAAAAGTCAGCAGTTTTCGTTTTCCTTGCATTTGATCGGGGGTTGTCATTCCACTGATCGTTGCTCCTGAGTTTGGAGTTGGCACCTCATCTCTGTTGTCATTCGTTCTCTGTTTTTTCGCAGTTTGCAGTATTCCTTGTGGTTGCTGGGGCGGTCTCTTTTGGGCATGTGTTTCATTGCTTATTTGGATCTCCCCGCTCTCGGCTGACTGCACGTTTGCATCAGTTTCCAACCTCTCCGGGAGCGTTGGTTGCTGGATCGGGGGGAGAATTATTGGTCTCATGTCCACTGGTATTATAATGTCAGATTTCTTGTAGTGGAGCAGGAATCTTGGGTGTATTCCTATCACTCTCTCGCTATTTATCACCTTTTCCAGCGCATATCTGTTATTCCCTTTCGTGTGTCCTAAGATTTTAACATCTATTGGGGGATCATTTAGGATGTATTTGGCAGTTGTCATCATGGCATGGGTGTCATCATTCGAGCTGGCTTCCGGGATATCGAAAGAATTTGGATTGTCAATCGGGGATATATTTGTGGTTGGTACTGAGTGCAGAACGCATCCATTTTGTGGGTCGTACAGCTTGCATTTGCTGTGGGACGGTGAGACTTCCACCAGCACCGCCTTTATTATACATGTGTTTATTGTGCAATACACTGTGCTTCCGACGTAGTACGTGTTTTGTGCCGGTGTAGGGGGGTAATATTGTAGCTTCGGCGCTGCTTTCATGGGCTCTCTTGTCGGCATCGTGATTTGTATCATCTGCGGCTCGGTTTCGGCTTGATTCCGATCTATCAGTTGTAGGTGCTTTTGAGGGGGCTTATCTAGGAGATTCTTTCCGTCATGATGGGTCAGCATTTTAGGAGGTTTTTTATGTTCGGGGGATTTATAGTTTGGGTTTATTTTAGGGATTATTTCGCTCGTTGGTGGTGGCGGGGGGGTTGGCAGTATATACCTTTGTGATGCCGGAATTTTTATGAGTGCAAAGTGTGAGAGAAAGTGTATTCTGTTTACTCTTGTTTGTTCTTCAATTTCCGGGGGGGCAAAGGTCGATGATCCTATCTCCAGATCCATGGGGTAGGCCATGGCTGCTGCTATTTCTGGGGGGTGAGCTTGGATTATCGAGGCTAGTGGTGGGCGGGTCCATTGCTCCTTTTCCAAGCTCCATTCCGCCTCCAGGAAGTCTCTGCTTAGCGTTCCCATTTTATTGAATATCTGTTCTGGTGTTACTTTTAGCTTGAATAGGGTGTGTATGGCTCTTAGGGCGTGACACGGTGGTGTGCACGGCCTTAAGAACATTAGCGCATTCTCCTTCGTTCCCTCTTCCACACACTTCACCACATTTGGTTCGAAGAATCCATATTTCCTTGCATTTGCAACGTGGGGGTCCTCTCTTCTTTTCGACCTCTCTTTTAGGTCATGCCAGTATACTGTCATGTGCGGGGGGTCATATCTGTTGGTGAACATCGGGCTCAATTCGCATTTTTCTTTCTTGCTGATTCTTGTTTCCTCGTCTCTTTTCTCCATTTCCTTCTGTAGTTCTTTGCTTTCTTCTATGAGGGCCCGCTTCCTTCTTTGTATCCATTTGATTTCCTCGTTCCTCTTTTTGACTTCCTCTTCGTGCCCCATGTCTCCTGGTTCTTGTTTTGCTTCTTTTGTTGCCTTTGTGTCATCTTTTTTGCCTGCCTTTCTCTCCCAGCCCATCTTGCTCAATTCGTTTTGGATCTGCTGTTCTAGCTCTCTGCTTAGGTTCCCAATTTCTTCCATCAGTTCTTTGCATTTGCGTGCTCTATCCGTGTCCCAAGTATGTATTTCTTCTTCTGTTTCCGGGGTTTTTGTCGTTGCATTGTCTTCTGCTGTATTTTTCGGTGCTTCCTGATTTTCCCCATCCTCATCATCTTGGCTTTTTAATCTTATTTCTCTCCATAAGAGCTCCTTAAGTTGCTCTTCAATGTCCTCTAGCCTTTCCTCGTCTAGGATCCATTGGGGGATTGGCATTGTTTCGTGATCCTTTTCCCAGGCCGGGGGTTTCTGGGGCTTTTTCCTCTGTTGCGAATGCATGTTTCTGTGAATCGGGGTTACATTGTTTAGTGCCGGGGGGGGTGGTGTCTCTCTTTTGGACTTGGCGCCTCCCTCTTGGTTTTGAGTTTGAGTCTTTCCAGCTTGATTTTGCTGCATTTTTCTTTTTTCATCTTGCTTTTCAACCGAGTTTTCTTCCTTTCCGCGTGTCACATGTCTTGGTTGCTTTTGGGGGGTTGTGTTTTTCTTCTCCATCGTGGATTTCTCCTGTGCCCGTTGGTTCTTGTCTGTTAGTTCGTCTATACTTGGGTCTTCAACTTCATTCTCCTCTGGGTGCCTTGTGCTCGTCCTTGTTGATCTTCGTTCCTTGGTCTGCGTCTTTTGGTCTTGGTCCTTGCTTTTGCTCGAGCTCTTGTGTCTTTTCGACCCTTGGTTCTTGTGCTTGTGTTCCTTGCCTTGATCTCCTCGTTTGCTTTTTGTCATCTTGTCTTGATTATCTTGCCCGTCCTCTCCCCTTGTTTCCTTCTTCTCTCCCGTCTTGTGGTCTTGGTGGCTTGTTCTTATTCTTCCCCATCCTTCATCATTGCTACTCTTCTGGTCTGTTCTGATTCTCTCTCTTGGCATCGTCTTGTCTCCTTTGCTCTTGTCCCTTTTTGCGCTTTTTCTTGATCCTTCCTTGTCACTCTTGCTCTTTTTGCGGGGGATTTGTATTTCTGTGATCTTCTCACTTATGCTCTTTTGTGGTTTTCTCTCCTCACTTCTCCTCCTTTTTCTGTCTTGGGTGGGGCTTCGGCTCCGTCTCCCTCCCTCTTCTCCTCTCAGCCCATCGCCCCTTTCTTTCTCCTCTCTTCTATTCGGGGGCGCGTCTCGTCTGGCTTTGCTTGCATATGGATTCGGGCTTCGAGTCCGCTGCTGCTCCCTCTCTGCTCCGTAGTCATATTCCATATCCCTATTCCTTTGGGGGCTGTGGGGGTTTTCCATTCTTGGTTGCTCATATGCATGGCGTCCTTGGTCCCATTCGTCTCTGCGGGGAGGATGATATGGAAACCTCCCGTCTCCTCCCCTTCCCGCACCTCTCCCCCCATGCCATTCTCTTCCTCCTCCCCTTCCTCTGCCCCCCTTCCATCCTCCTCCATACCCCCCATGCTGGTAATTTCTGTTGTCGTAGTTCCTCCATCGGTTGTCGTAAGCATTTGCATAGTGATCATGGCTCTGTTTTTCATGCTGTCTCGGTTCTCCATAGTGTTTTGAGTAGTCGTAGTATGGCTTTGGGGGGCCTTTTCTGGCTTCAAAATTCAGTGTTGACTTGTTCCTTCCATCCCTCCTTGGGCTTGAGCGCTCGGGGCTTTCTGCTCTTGTTCCGTCCCTCTCTCCACGTCTCCCTTTATTGTAGTTTCCCCCCCTGGTGTTGCCTTCATTCCTGCTATTGTCATTCATTCTTTGATGAGTTGGGCTGCGGGGCGAATTTCTGGGGGTTTGTCTCGATCCGCTCTCCGACCTTTCACTGCTGCTGCTCCTGCTCGCTCTGCTCGGGGTTTCACTTCGGCTTCTGCTCCTTCTTGAATACGAGGATCTACTGCTCGAATCACTCCTGCTCCCTCTCGAAGTCCTTCTCCGATGGAGGTGTTTTTGCGTGTGGGGGGATTCAAAGATGGTTTCTTGATTTTCATCTTCGTTGTAGTCATTGCCATATTTAGTCATCGTGGCTGCGTCTCCATTTTCACTCTCCGCAGTCCCTCTCGATTCCTGCGGTGAGAGCTCTTCCCTCTCATCGTAGTCATAGTCCGCCAGATCTTCTGATTCGGGGGTTTTCATCCCTTCTTGACGTGGGCTTGATTGGGTCGCCGGTCTTTTTGTTCTTGCCATTTGGGAATATTTCTTTTCACTCGTGGTCTTCGTCCGATTTCTTCGCCGTGTGGGTTTTTGGGGGGATTTTCGCTTGGGTGTTATTGTCGGTGTCTGTTTAATCTATCCGTCTTTCCTTGGCTTCAATTTGCTCTTCGCCTTTATTGACGTCCTCCCGTGGTATCTGTGAGCTGTTTGGAGGCGCGGGGTTTTTTGCCTTATTCGCTCTTGGATGTGCGTTGCTAGTTAGTGGGTGCTGTATTGCCGTTCTTGGTTGCCTCTCTTTGCATCCGATACTTGACGCTTGGTTGTCTTGCATTTTTATCCAATTCTGCTTCGTGGGGTATCTTTGTTGGGGTCAGCTTGGTGATGTTTGTTAGTTTCCGGCGGGCCGAAATCCCATGGCGGGGTTCTATTTGGATGATGGATTTGTGACCGATTATCGACCCGTCAATGCCGCTCGGCTGCTTTGGTGACTTTGTTTATGGTGTCGCCTCTTTCCGTCGCTCTTGATACTGTGCTCAATTGTTCGGGGTGGTTGGGGGGTGCTTTCGGTGCAGTCTTGTTGTCGGGGGTGGCTTCGTTGGTTTGCGGGCGGTGCCGTTTTTAGCGGAAAAATCTCATGGTGGGATTGAATCTTTTTCGTCATGCGTCGAGAGTTTTTTTTTTATTGTGATACTCGTAGTAGATACTACTATTATTACGAGTATTTTTTATTCAAATTGTAGATTCCCCAAACTTCCGATCTTACAGCTTGTTAAACATAATCATGTAACAATCAGAGTTCCAATCTACAGAATTGGGAAGTTCCAATCTTGAATTCCATCTTTTTTTTTCAAAAACTTGGCGCAGGAGTGATCAAAGAGAGAGC
>JALLOT010006763.1:0-13738 GCA_036939595.1 Thalassiosira livingstoniorum
GTAATGAAAAAAACAAACGATTTCGCTAAAATTTAGCGAGATTGCATAACCTCCCAGCTCACAGCTCGAGTCTCTGAATGTGAGAGGAATTGCAAGGGAATCAATGACCTTACACCAGCTTACATCAGACCTCTTCATCAGGGTCAACGAACAGCAGCCACCACAATGACTCCCACTCACGAAACTAGCCCCTCCGAAACAAACGAAACAAACGCCACAAACTCTCCACAATCCTCCCCACCCCAATGGCAAAGTGTATTCCGCCCAACCCTCTTCCACCAAAAAGTAGCCCTCGTCACAGGCGGCGGCACCGGCATCGGACGATCCATCGCCACGGAATTGGCCTCCCTCGGTGCCACAGTGGTGATTGCGAGTCGAGACGAAGCAAAGTGTGTGGTGGCTGCGAAGGAGATGAATGAGGAGATTCGAAGTTGGGGTAGCAGCGGCAGAGTGGTGGCTGGACCGGGGACTAGTATTCGAGATGAAGATCAAGTGAATGATTTGGTGAGAAAAGAGAAATCATATTTTTGACGAGGATGGACCTGGATGGACTCATCACGGTTCAAATGTCATTTTTCTCTTTGCAAAAATTGATTTGACTGAATTGTTGGGTATTTATTCCCTTGAAACTGTGGCAACTAGAGAAATCGGTGTTGCTCTTGGTATTCTTTTTTAAATTCTGACTTGTGGCTTCGATTCCTCATCTCTCCCCTGACGAACATCGGTGGCCGCAGATAAAATACATAATAAAAACCTACAAAGCACTTCATCTCCTAGTAAACAACGCCGGAGGACAATTCGTCTGCTCTGCCGAAGAACTCTCCTCCAAAGGATTCCAAGCAGTCCTACAAACCAATCTCACCGGCACCTTCCACGTCTGTCGTGCCGCCTACGAACACTACATGCGAGACCACGGTGGGAGCATCGTCAACATCACATTAGGAAATAGGAATGGAATGCCAAATATGGTACACAGCGGGGCAGCACGGGCCGGAATTGAAAATATGAGTATCACTTTGAGTCAGGAATGGATGGAGAGTGGGGTACGGGTCAATTGTGTACGGCCGGGGATCGTTTTCACGGAATCGGGGTTTGAGAATTATGGTCCTGCGGGGGATTTGTTTTTGGAGAAAATATTACCGTCCATGCCGGCAAAGAGATTTGCGAGTCCGGAGGAGATTTCGAGTGCGGTGTGTTGGTTGTTGAGTGAGGGGGCGAGTTATGTTACGGGGAGTGTTGTGTGTGTGGATGGTGGGAGCGCATTTCACTTTTTGCCATTGATTGATATTGAGGATTCTATGCATTTGCCGATATATGGGGTGCTTCCGAGGAAAGCAAGGCTTTGATGATTCACACTTACATGTATTTTTAGTGTCAATTGATGCAACTTTAAAACAATGGTTCAGCTGAAACAGAACTAAATTATTGACTTTTCCGATAGCCAGCATCTTGTGTTACTTCATGGTCATCCATGATTTATAGTAGATTGCAGGACCACATTTTTGAAACTACTAGCTTCATTAGGTCACATTCTTCTTACTTCTTAATAGTCAGCCATATTCAAACTACTAAAAGGGCCTGAAAAGGTATTGATTTCTCCTATGATATTATTTTTAAGTATTCTGAACATAGCTGCACTTTATTACGCCATCTATCATGTTTAGCAAATCTGAACCTGCATTAATCCGGAGAAACCACACAGAACCTTCATCTCCCCCAAATCCTCCCCCACCAACCAGGCCGCAAACTTCTCAACTCCTTCTTCGCAGCATTCAATTCTTCTTCCATGGCATCTCGATCACGTAAACAAGCTGGGTCGCTCATCTCCTTTTTGAGAGTTTCAATCTGATACTCCAATTGTTGTATTCTCCACTTGTTCTGGGCATTGTCAGATACAGATGGCGATGATGGCGATGCCCCCTTGGTAGCATTTGTACTATTTGCGCTAGATGCAACGGATGTGGGTGCACGGATGGAGGTGGAGATGGATCTGGCAGGAGCACTTTTTTGAGGGGTGGAAGTCGCGAATTCTGGGAAGTAAGTCCACGCGGAATGAATGGATGTTCTATGCCGTAGCATTTTTGAAGCATCGGTTGGTGATGCTGCGGCTGCAGAAGCTGCAGAAGACACTTCCTCTCCAACTAGATCCGCCGCATCTGAAAATTTTTCACCGGTTCCAAGACTAGTTTCATTTTCACCACCGATTGCCGATAGTTCGCTTTCATCTGTGTCGGCAAAATCAACAACCCATCGGAATGGCCCATTCCCATTTCCAGCGATGACAGAATGATTCCACTTCAAGCCACTTGCCTTTTCTTTACCAAGAACGTCCTCCAACAGTTGCTTCGCATCGGCAGAAGAATCATTCGAAAGATCCGAAAACTTTCGTAATTGTTCCGTAGAAATGTCAGTGGGCAAGTTGTAGTACGATCCATCTGTTTCATCATTCATGCCCGACTTGGTTAGAAACCAGTCTTCCTCTCTATAGTCATTCTGATCGACTTCTCCCGCAGGAATCAATGAAAGACGCGCCTTCATCCCTGTTGGGTTACATTGGGGAGAAAGATATCGAGAGAGGATCGCTTGCTCATGCCGTTTTGAGGCGGGTGGCTCATGTTCTAACGACATTGGCACTGCATCATCGGTGGCCACACCATCCTTTGCAGAGATTGTTGTAGATGATGACGTTGAAGGAGGGGTATAAAGTCCAAACAAATTCAAAAACGAAGACCAATTGTCCTCCTCCCATTCGTTCCTGTATCCGGGCGACACATACACCAAGGAAGGCTGATCAATCGGGGGAACATAATCCGGATGCCCCCAATACTGTCTCACCAAATGAAGTAAATTTTTAGAACTCATCACGCCTTCCTCTGCCGAAGACGAAGAAGAAGCAGCAGCAATATCTTCCTCCGTAAGAGCCAGCCATTCTCTCAAACGCGGAGACATGGCGATGGCACTCCCAATGGAAAATGGGACGGCTGCGGCACAGGCAGTGTAGAAGGTGTAGCGGATGGGTTTTGGCCAGGGTGTTGTGTCCTCCTTTGTACTTTTGGAGTCATTGGATGCACTGGCACTGGTGTCGGTGATTCCTTGTTTTTGTCGTTCGGCAGCCTGTTGTTTTTGGAGAAGTCGCTGGGCTCTTCGAGAGACAATTCGAAGTTGCTGTGGGGAGGACATTGCAGTGGGAGTTGCCATAGTGATAGGTTAGCGATTTACTCAGATGATGGTTTCTCGTTTCTCTTGTATCTTGTCTCTTGTATACAACGTTGGAGGAAAGAAGCAAAAAAGACGACAACTAACTGAATGATGTGCGAGAAGCTTCAGTCTCGGATTCAATGCACACGATGTAGCTCCTGATACGATCGTCACAGATGATGGCTTCTAATTAGTAGTAGCGGCTATTGTTCTGGAAATTTTAATGATGCTGAATACAGGGCATTAAAAGTTGATTGAGTGCGTTCATGATTCGGTTGGATCATCATTGCTTAATTCACGGGAAACTTGAATGGAGCCATCACAACATGGCGGTGCTCCCATGGCACGATGATGTCAATGGGAGTTTGTGGTTGGTGGGTGGTGGTGAAGTGGGACTATCATATTGGTACGCAGCAGCTACAGTCTTTCACTTTTCACATGGGGAAATACAGCTTCCTGCAGACATCCTGGCACAAACACTAGGGACAAGTTCTTTATGTTGGTCATAGAAAAATAAAAGGATTTAGAATTTGATCAAATAACAACAAAGCACAGACCCAATAGTTTAGGAGCCTCATCCATAGCAGTACACATTAAAATTAAAGCTACGGACCTCCCCTGACAACTAACCCAAATGATCAGATCCCTCCGGGATCCTCTCAAAAAAGCAATCACTATCAATGTAGTGTTATAGATTTTAGAGATGCAAGTCGCATGGGTTCCATGGTCATTATGAATTCAAAAATTCATTGATGCCACTTTAACAGATAAACCCACTGATAATTGAAAATTGAAAAAAGTCTTGACTTGGCATCATAACAATAATGGTATTGGTATCTGAAAATATCATCTGAACACAATATTTCTTAGCAGACAGGAACAACAACAGACAGAATTTTCTTTCATTTTTGAGGTGTAGCTCAAAAATACTAGTTTGCATTGAAATAAAGGATTTTTGAGGAAGATCTAAGTAAGTACTTAAGAAGTAAGTTGCATCTTGAACAAGTAGGAAGGTAGATGTATAACTATGGTAGTATGGATGTACATTTCGCTCTCTGAATTAATAATTACTCCTGTTATTAAATTGTTTCTGTAATTCATGTTCATATAGAGCTTTTTGACTTAAACTAGACAAATAGATGTACCATTAAAAAATATAAGCGCTTAACCTGGACCATTTCTGTTCTAGGTTTGTCCTAAAACTGTGAAAAAACTTGTTTAAGCTAAACCTAGACCAGTTTTTTCTGGTGATGTTTTTCTAGGATCCCTCTCTTTTACTTTGTTGGTATTTTTTTTGAAAGAGACGGATATTATGAGTCCCATTTTTCAACAGACTCTAGCAGAACTATGGTACAACCAAACTTGTGATTGATTCATCTTTATTTTAGCAAAACTGTTGTGTGAACTGCCTAGCTTTGTTGTTTTTTTAGCAAAGTGCTCTAGCAAAGACTACTTGATAAATAATATGAACATGCAAATCATATGGGCACTAGAATGGGAAGTTACCCGGTAATTACCGGGTAAATTACCTATTTACCTGTTACCCGAAGCATTTTGGGTAAGTGGTACGTACCCCAGTGGGTAAATTTACCCCATGGGTAAATATTTTTTACCGGTAATTTTACCCCATTCGCGCATGAGCGCGCAATATTTTTTTTAGGTTGGTTGTCATGTGTCATGGCGAGCGCATGATCACGCAGGCCAGCTAACTCATCCCCATTCACACCTCCAACCAGCAAAAAGCATCAAAATGGCGTAACTCGCACCATCGTGCCAATCGTCCGTTCCGTCTTTCTGCCGGCAACCCTGCAACCGGTAAGTCTTTTTTTTCAATTCCAACCACATCCCCCCCATCTACACCGCCAATGCGATCGACCGACGACGCGGTTTCGCAATTGCATCTCTTGATGCAGAGAAATTGCTGATTGTTGTGTCGGGCGGTTTGCTGCTAGCTTTTGCTAGCGTTTGCTAGCATTTTTGCAGCGATTGCGATCGTAACCATGGGATTTCAATTTTTTCAAATGAAAAAGGTCTTTTCATCACTGCTGCTGCCACTGTGGCAGTAACAGTGATGAAAAGACATCACTGTGCCATGGCATTTGTTAAAATTGTGCTTTTGCAGAACAATGGCACAAGAAAACGAGAAAATCGGAAAATTGCAAATTTTTACCATTTCGTTTGCACTCTCTCAATTTTGCTCCTTTTGTCTCTGCCTTTTCACCTCCATCCTCACAGCTGATTGTTGTCAACCCAAGTATTCTACACCATCTCCCTTCATCAAAAACAATCAATTACATTAAGTAATTTTTAAAAACAATAAATAATTTTGTTCAGCCAGTTTTTCCTTGCAAAAACTGGCTGTTAGTAGTACTTAGTTAGTAGGTGAGTTTTTTCATTTTTTTGTGGCTGGATTCCAGCACTGCCATTGCTGCATCACTGCATCCTCACCAAAGGAAGGGAGATGTGCAACTGCAATTGCAAAAAAATTGTTTTTGATGGAGCTAGGTCTGTGTGTAGTGCTCTACTAGTTATTTTGCAATTTTACTAGTAAAATTAAAGCAAAAAATCATTTTTTTTCAAATATTGCTGGTTGGACAATATTTGACCCCCTTTTTGCATCCAATTGCAACCACCCATGTACCAGTGAAACACATGTGGTTTTAATTGATTGCAGGGGTTGGAGTTGTCTTGTTAACATCAATATTGAAAAATTGCATGCTCACAAGATCCAATTCTTAGAGAGTTTAAAATCTCAGTGACCCAATTTTAACATTGTTTTTCTAATAATTCATCTTCTTACACACAGTTGATTGCAGTTTTAGGTTCAATAATGAGTGATAATGGTGGGGACACTAGTGGGGCAGGGGATGCTGGGGGGGCAGGGATTGATATACAAGTTTGTACTGCTACTCACACTGAAGCTGACAAAGAAAACAGAACTAGTCAAACTACTCCCTCTGAAGAATCTCTGAGAGTGCAGTATCATCACTCTCAAGGAAGATAAGAATTTCTGGATATGTGGGCACTGTTGAAAATCATTCAAGGGTCATATCGTCACAAGGGTATTGTATCATGATTTGAGAATTGGGGGAGGGCATATCTCAATTTGCACCAATAAAAATGTTCCAGTGCCATATTCCAATTGCTATGTACATCTGCAAAAGCACCTTGATATGTCCAATGCTAAAAGTATCAAGAAACAGGAGAATGCAACTATAGCAGCTGATGAACGCCACAAAGAAATGGCAGAATCTCTACCCAAAAAATGGCACCATTCATCTGTGTTGCAAATGCTGGCTAAGCAAGCCTCGACTTCTGTTACAAGGTCTGAACCAAGCTCCAATTTGATTGTCACTTCAGCTGCTGATGAAGTCATTGATGTAACTGGCAGTACTAATGACAACGAGACAAATAACAACAGTGGTACTCCTAGTGCGCAAAAGAAGGCAAAATCATCATATCAGACTACACTAGTATTGAAAACAAGCCGGGAAGCTCTTTTGAAAGCTGATGTAGCCATCGCAGATTGTCTCCACAGTTTGTCTCTCCCTTTCTCGACAAGTGACGATTTCTTGTTCAAGGTGATGTGCGATGCTATCCGTGACACTCCTCCAAGCTACAAGCCTCCGGGTTGCAAAATAGTTGGGGGAACTCTTCTGACGCAGAATTTCAATCAGCGCCGCAAACGAATGGTCGAAGGTAATTGTTTAGCATTTCTTGTTAATGTTCATCTGCATATTCTCACATTTTTTTGTTGCAGCACTCCAAAAGCAGGCAGAGATTTATGGCATTTGTTTCTATGGCAATGGAGCAACCTTCAATACCACACCATTTGTGAATCTAATGGCAGCATGCATTCATGAGTCAAGAGCAGTACTTGACATTGCAGATTGCACCAATCAGATGGTAGGAGGCAAGAAAGATGCTTCGTATATTGCAAACCTATTTCTTCCTCACATTTCTGAAATCGACAATGGGGATGACATTGCAGACCTTGTACTGTTTGATGGTGCTTCAAACATGCAGAAGGCAGGTGAAATTATCAAGAAGCACCATCCTAGAATGACAGTTGGTCCTGGGATTGAGCATTCAACCGATCTCTACTTTGGAGACATCTTCAAACACGAAGTTCTAAAGAAACTTGTCAACTTTGCTAAACGCCTCCGCTTTGTTTTTGGGAGCACAAAGCACAATACTACTGCAATCTTCAAAGCATTTTCAAAGCAATTCAATAGTGGTCAGGAGTTGAAGTTCATCAAAGTTTCTGAATGCAGAATGGCAGGCGAAGTGATTTCTCTCCTTCGTGTTCTCCGGTTGAAACCAGCGCTTCAAGCTACTGTTGTTTCAAAACTCTTCTTGGATCTGAAGGAGAATGTTGACATTCAGTACATTCTTCTGCAGGATAACTTCTGGAACTTTCTTTTCTACTTCCTACGGGCAGTCTATGCACCAATGAGGCTCATTCGACTCAGCGACATGCATACTTGTGGTGGAATGGACAAAGTAAAATACTACGTCCTACAATGCACTGATATGTTGGACCGTTATTTGCCTGATGCTCAGAAATGTTGGAACGAGCTTTCATCTGACACAAAGTTTGTGGAATATTTCACCAGGAATGCTGATCAAGGACAGGAGTATGCTGAATCGGATTCTGAAGACGACAAAGATGACGATGAAGAAGAGGAGGAGGAGGAGAAGGAGGATGAGGAGAATTCAGTAACGGATGATTTTGAATCCTATGTAACTTTGTGCTGGGCGTCAAGGAAAAATAAGCTTCTTTATGATTATCCAGCTGTGGGCTACATGCTGTCACCACACCCAACAATTATGGCTCATTGCAATTGCCCAGGGAATATGACCCAAGAAGACAAAAATGCCTGTGTGCGTTTGATCTCAAAGCTTCTAATTCCTAGCAACATCATTGGAAGAGAGAGAGATGTGGTAAGATTCATGCTACTTGTATTACCTTTTTGAACATGTTTCCTTACACAAATTTTCTTGAAGATGCTTGCACAATTGGTTAAAAAATTTTGGGAAGAGCATTCTGATTTCAACAACAAAATTGGAAACTACGAAGCAAACCACATCTGGGTTTTTGCTCATGAGCAAGTGGCATACAAGTGGCACTATGACCACTCGTGGGACTACCATGGAGTACTTGGAAGGCTGGCTTGCATTGTTCTAAGTAAAATCCTTGGTATTGGGTCTGCAGAAAGAAACTGGAAGGATTGTAAGCAAGTTAAAAAAGGTAGATACAACTTGGACCCCAGTAAGCAAAAAATGCAAGCAACTATCGTTGGCATTCATTGTGCCGAGAAGGCAAAGCTTCGAGCTAAGAAAGCAGCAAAGGCAGGGGTATTGTGGGAGGAGGAGGATTTTGCTTCTCTCAAACTTGATCCTGAATGTTTGCCAATTGAAGTTGCAGAAGCAGCTGGTCTTGAAACAAAAAAAGAAAGAATCTTCCGAGCATGGAGAGAGTCTTGGGAGCTTGAAAAAGCAACTGTGCCTGCTAAGGGAGATGTTTTGTTCATGCATAAGTTGCTTGCAAAGTATAAAGGACTTTGGTTGCAGGATCTTGATGATGGGATGAATAATGGTGAGCCTGACCCTAAACGAAATGTAGCTGAAACTCAAAGGCTATTTTATGTTCATCCCACTGAAATGCACTTCCATAAAGAGCATAAAAAAACTGCTACTGGCCCATTCTGGTGACTGCTAAGTTTGATTTCAAATTGCCTCTTGAAGATCAGAATGATGAGTACAATTATTGGACTTTTGACAATGCATTTTATGACTCAATCATTGCTTTTTATGAGCAGAAAGGTGAACCCAAGGGAGAGAAAGTAACTGTGTACAAGAAAGGGGAGATCGACAGTGAAGTAGAAATTGTCGACTAGGTTTCTGTTTATTTCAGAGCTGGTAGGGGTCATTAATGATATTAATTGTTTGTTACATATTCCAAGTGAAGAATAATTCTGATTATGATAATATCTATTGTCTACAACTGATTTCACTATTACTCTGTTCTATGTATTATCATTTAATTTCTTCAAAACTTAGTAATTGAATCAATAAATTGCGATATTGAACAGATGTCAACAAATTTGTCACCTAAATACTAAATCCTTTACAATGGTTTTGTTTGATTGTGGTAATACCCATTGACAATGAAAAGGGGAATGTGTGATTGTTAGTCTATTGTGTCTCACCTTCAATCTGACTTTAAACCAATGCCAAAATGCACTTGAGACATATTTCCCCGTTTGGGGTAAATTTACCCATGGGTAAATTGATTTACCCGTTACCATTCTAGGTTGTTAGGGTGGGTAACTCAATTTTTACCCGGTAATTTACCCATTTACCATGTAATTACCCATGTAAATTGGTATTTACATTTTACCCGGGCCTTGCTCTGGTACGGGTAAAATGTAACTTCCAGTTCTAGGTTGGAAGTGTTTTGTTATGTTGTCAGATTTTTAATTCATAAAAATACAAATAATAATGACAATTTTTATCTTTTATCTTTGTTATCTTTTACTATGAATTGGCTAAAATTAGCAAAATAATGTTAAAATTAAAAAACAACAATTGATATTTTCACTATAGAAAAGTCCTATGTAGACTTGAATGATATTCAAATTTCTGATGTCCGTACAAGATTGAACCAATCTTTTCCAAACCCAACATCAATACTCATGCATACATATGATAGGACCTATGTATGTATGTACAAATTACTGGTTTGGAAAGATTTGTTTTAAGTTGTCATGTAATTCCTTGTTTCTCACAAAAAGGTTGGTGTTTGTTCCCCTAGATTGGAATTAGTATTTTACTCCAGATTCATCAAGAGAATCTAGATCCAAAATAGGTTTTCTAATATATCATTCCTTTCAGTTTTCAGTATTAATCTTTATTTTAAGCTGGCAATTATTCCATCCAAATCATTTGTAGTTAACTTACTAATAATAGATCTAACATCGTAGTGATTGTGGCACATTGAATTCAGTCACATTAACATTATACCATGAGAAACAAGAGCAATATTGCAGATAGGATTAAGCAAGAAAAGTACCAGACTGGACATGTGGAGCATAGAAGCCTTTGCTACTACCCTCCATTGTTTTAGATCTCAAATAAGGACTTGATAGCTAGCATTACTGAGTAATTTTTCCTTGTAAATCAACAAGAAGGAGTCCGAGGAACACAAACTTTATGCCCCTCACATTTAAAGAGTCCTACGTGGTTCCAACAGTAGGACAAGGCAATACTACTGAAAGAGGGTCATCAAGGATGCAGAGTTGCATTAGACAAGTGTCAACATTTGCACTATGAGCCTTGAAAACTTCTGAGGCAACCAAAACATGAGGTTGGATCTGCAAGAATCCAAGGCCTTTAATCTGAGAAAGTGGGAAGTTAGTTGCCATCAAATCAAGTCAGTATTCAACCTTTTTGAGTCCTTGCTGGTACCAGGGTGTCATTCTGAGTGGAGCAGCATCATTGTAGCAAAAGTGGTGGAGAACCACCAAGCCAACATTGTCCACAGGAACTTTGGTGGCTGAATCTTAATACTAGCTGCCCTAGAATTGCGCTGCAAGGAAAATGCCTTGATCTACCTGTTGCACAACAGAGCAGTGATACAGGTTATGTACATGTGCAACAGTTTGAAGAATCTGTTCTGCATGCCAATCTGAGTTGTCACACTTTGAATTCAAAAAATCAATGGCTACCTGAAGTTTTTGCCCCACAAGTTCAGAGGACCCCATCAGGACAAGTTACTCAACAAGATGGCACTCTGTACCGTTTTATTTCCCATGGCACCAAGGAAGTGGAAGCAACTATATTTGTTTTTGCAGTTGACTTTTGTTGCAACAGACTTTGGCACCCTTGTCATTGTCAGTAATCTTGGTGAGCAGATCAAACTGACCAACAAGGTTGAACCATAAGATACTCCAATGACAGTAGCAGTATAACTCCTTGGTCAAAAAGTCCAGGATCAAGATGAGGGCGGCTGATGTGGCAAAGGCAACATTACCAATTGCTCATCAATAAAAATCACTGTACATAATAACAGAAGACAGGTACCAAACACTGGATGAACAATACATACCAGTGAGTGCTGCAGCTTCAATGCTAATGGCAATCAAAAGAAGGCTGAAGCCAGAGGCATCAGAGGCAAGTACAACAGAAATGGTAAGATCCATTTCTGCACCTTTTTCAAATACAGGAATCCCAGGTCAAGATGGCAAAGTAAATTAAAAAAATGGCAAGCAGCTCAAAAATTACACCCACATTGACAAAGACTTGCCTGATGATGACAATGATTGATGGTGTGATTGCAAGAGACACCATAACAAAGGTAGTATTTTAAAACAATGGAACATTTAAAATAATGATGGAAAAACTTCCTTGTTGGAACAATCCAATTGGAATTTTTTGGTGGGGGATCAGAGTAATCACCATTGCAGGAAAGTGTCCACTGGAGGTCAGGAGAAGATGCCAATTACTGTGCAGCACACAGTGACCCAATTTGGTAAGTGGTGCAAATCATAATATTCAAAGGAACTCCTGAACCAGAGGGAAAACCATTTGGTCACTGCAACACCATATCCCATCAAATCTACCACAACACACCAGATAGGTGGGGGAACACCTTTCCTCCTCAAGAGAAATTCATTATCATCATCTCACCTACCTTAAACTCAAGTGACCTGCTGACTCTGATGACAATCAAGGAGATGTTCTTTCTTGGTCTAGGGATTGTGAATGTGGAGTGTGATGACCAGTGTGTTGTTCTCTTGGACAATTTTTAGGGTCACTCAGACTCAAAAGTGAACAGCAAGTTTGTGGAGGATTGTTCTGATTTTTGAGTTGGGAGATCATGTCTGATGAAATCAATCTCAAGGTGCAGCCACTTGATGTGCTCATCAACATCAACAACAAGATATTCAAAGGTAAATTCTGTGACAGATACAACTTTTGGGCCCTAACTGCTCCAAAGAATCCTACATCTGGTTACCCTATAGCACCCTCTCAGCAGCTTCTTGCTAACTGGGTGGTGCAGGCATAAGATGAAGTATCAGAGGAGTTGGTTTGGAAGGCATGGGTTATCTGTGGTTATGAATCTCAGGACCAGCTAGCCTGGAGAATTCATCAAACACTGACATAGCGATTCATGACAAAAGGCCCCACAGAATCATGTCCATGGTGGAGAGGATTGCACGACCATCTGCTAGTATGTACTAGGGATGAGGAAAATGAGCCTGAGCCTCTATTCCCAAATGTTATTATTTGAAAAAGAAGTGTGACCAGAGGAAGAGAAGATGGTGATTCTGATGGTGAGATGCAAGAAGGAGATGACGAGATGGGTTTTGACACTTAAAGAAATTATTCTTTAGCATACTTCTTTACATGAATCTATCAACAAAAAGAAAGTAAATAAATAATAGTCCAAAGGTTTCATTTCAATTGGCACCAGCTGCTAAATGCTTTACTCTGATTTTGAAAGTGGGAACACCCATTGTTAAAAAAGAAAACATAGACATAGTCATGAAACCCTCTTGAAAGTGTAGTAGATAGACTTGAGATTGAAAGTGTGGTCACTATGTTTTCACCAACAATTAGGGTACTTAAAAGTAGGTACAATACTACTACTTAGAGTACCATAATCTACCATAATACCTACTAGAGTACATACTACTACTACATAAGTAAGTAGGTACCTATCATGGTATTGTATGTAGTATGGTACAATACTAACATACTACTAACACAAAAGGCATCCATATCCATCCATCAGCATCAACCTTGTATTTCCACACTCTAGAGTGTCGACACTCTGAGAGTGTGGGGCACACATTTTCACACTCAAGCTCTGCAGACCTACCTATCTAGTACTTATTGAAATTATTTTTCATGGCTCACTGTCCCAAAAAAATGATACAGCCTACCACCATAAGTGGGCAACATCAACTCGTTGGGCTGAAAATTGCTAGAAAATCCTCCCGCTTACCTGACAGTTGATACAATACCCTATGACATGTACAATATATTATGTTGTGCATTATTGAGAGAAACTTTGATCTTCATAAATATAAAATAAACTTTTCACTTTTCACAAAATTTTCAGAGTCACAAGCCCTCAAGAATGGAAGGTCCCAAGTTGGATTCCCTGCTTGGAACATCCAAACATACAGTTTCTTTCATTGGACATGACTTTTTGACTCAGGAGTAAATGAACTTTTGAGAAGGGATCAAAAAGCTAATTTTGAATACAAAAATCACATTCGAATTTGAACACAAGCAAAACAATAATAATGTACACCCTTCAAAACAAAAAACATTTTTTTAGAAGACTTCTCTACGTATTTTCTGTACCATTTTTTACATAGTTGTTTCATGAATAGAATTCAACTAATGTTCAGTGGGATAAGTTTATACTGCCTCATAGAAAGAGGAATCAATACAAAATTGTGTATATCTAAATAATACCACAAAACTACTATGTAAAACAAAGTCTCCTTTTGCAGGAGTATGGCAA
>JALLOT010006781.1:0-12549 GCA_036939595.1 Thalassiosira livingstoniorum
CTTTTTCAAATTAAAGGTACAAAAAAACTAAAGAATCGCGAAAAATTCAATTTTTAAGCATTTTCTTTTTTACTTTTTTTCTCCTTACGACATTTACGACTTTACCTACGACATCAAAAAATTTTCTACAACATTTACGACATAGTCTACGACATCATAAATGAAATAAACAACATTTAAGATATTTACGACATTTTTGGGGATCTACGACATTTACGACATTTACGACATTTCAAAATCACTTGCCTACAATTTAGAGCAAATTATTGACGCGCCTCTAATTAATGGCTATGTATTGATGATTGAAAACAGTAAATTGCCATACTAAGGTAAGTAGGAGTAAGTACTTACCTGAATTCTCGTACGAGTATTAGTGTATGATACTACTATTTTTTACTTTCTACAATACTCATAATTCATAAATAGGTATGGTAGTACCTACATTTGTACAAAGTTGTACGTAGAGTTCTACGAGGAAAACAAAGTACCCAATTTGGTCATTTTTTTATTAATTTCTACCTATTTTGACAAAAAAGATTAAAAAAAAATGAAAAAATGCTATAGTGGGCTCAAATAAAACACCTTATTTTTGGTCTTTTTTCGCAATTTTCATTATTGCAAGAGTTTTAACTTTGAAATTATATTCTACAACATTTATGACATTTACGATATTTACGACTTTTTCTACGACATCTACAACTTTTTCTACAACATTTACGACATTTTCTTATGACATCGTAAAAAATCTACGACATTTACGACATTCAAAAGCGATCAATAACTTGCTAAATTTTCATCAAAAGATCTAAAACAAAATGAGTTTCAAAATTCGCAATAAAACTTCTTTTAATTTTTTAATTTTCCGTCACGTTACATCATGCCAATAAGTTTCAACGTTTTACCAACTTGTGAAAAATAACGATATGAGCATGATTTTGGGATGTTCCTGTGGTGGTAAGTACTACAATACTATAAAGTAGTATTCTGCTGTGGCTGGCCACTCTAAAAATTATTTACCTGTAGATACTCTTAATTACACATCATATTTACCTCTAAGTAAGGTACAAGTAAATACTACTCGTTATTACCTTTCTTGGAGAAGGAAATTGTCAAAATAACTCTAGAGAGCCAGATAATACAGACAGTGTAGAATAATTTGTTTAAATTATACCATTTTCTAATCAAGACAAACGCTTTTTTTGGAAAGGTACTCATGATAAATAATACTCCTAGTATGAGTAGTAATGTACTTATGGTAAGTAGAGTCCAACAGGAAAGGGGTCTTTCAGTGTCCGCCAGCATTGTTACGATTTAGGATGGTAACACCCATAGGGTGAGCCAAAAATTTTCTGATTTGTTATGTTCCCTGAGCCACATAATGGCAATGTCATGGCTCTAAGAAAAATTCTGGCAGAAATGGGTTAATAATATTACATTTATTTTGAGTCTTGGAGTTTGAATGGGTTGTTACATATTATGTACTTATTACTGATATGTATCAATAATCAAAAACATATTCACATTTTTTGCTTAATATATCTGTTCTGTCTTTGCAATAACATATGGTTTAGTTGAACCACCCTTTAGTTTGGGATAGTTGCATCAATAGAACATGGGAACTTAAGAGTCAATACAAATGGAGGCAGTGGATAGCACAGTCACATGAGATTACCAGGACCTGATTTCTCCATGGCAAAACATGGAGCATACTATTTAATAAGCATTTAAATAAACGTGCTGTTCAGAACATCCAAGTTATTTGGAGGCAATTTCAAAAAGTTGGGGCCATGGGATAATACACTGCAAATGTCCATTGGTGTCAATTTCTTAGTTTTAAGCACATAATCACGGGTACAAAAGACATACAAAAAAGTGTCCAGGAAGAACATCCTGGTTAAGCCCTGGAATGAATGTACCATACTATTTGATAAAATGTCTAAACAGATGATCATCATCTCAAAAATATGTGGTCCATGGTAAATACAATGCTAATGTCCACCAGGGTATTTCTTGCATGAAAATTGGTTTCTTGGTATTAATCACATAAACATGGGTATACAAAGGCATACAAAGGCATACAATATAATTTGGAAGAACCAATAAAATTTGGTATGAATTGGTCTGGTACAAATAAAAAATCTCTACTTCCAATGTCCTTGCTATTTTGTTGGTATTGTTGTACATTCTAAGGTACTTCTTAATAGTATTGAGTTAAAGGAAGGTTCTGTATGACAGTGTTTGGTGGGCAAGCAATATTTAAATTGAATATGGTGCACTTAGCCTATTAATTGTGGCGTTTTGATGGTCAGTTTGACTTTGAAATGAACCTTAAAAAATGGAATTGGTATAAAAATAGGTAGCACAAATCTCATTCCTGGGGCTTTAACTGTATGGTCAGTTTGTTACTTAATACTATTATTACTATGTACCATACCTATTAATTCCATCTTTCCATTTTGGCAGTTTTAATCTCTATTAGTATGAGTAGTTATTAGGAAAATTATTGTACAGAGAGGAAGAAGTAGGTACTGCCTTGGTAAAATACTCACCTAAGTAGGTACATACAACAGGTTGGCCAAATAATATGTTAAAACCCAGTTAAAACCTGGTTAAAACAAGGTTAAAACTCTAAAATGTTTAGAAAAGTATGTTTCTTTTAAGAATTATTACATAGATGATAAAAATAATATGTACATAGGAATACGTACAACAGCATTTATTCCAGGGGTAAAAAAAATTTTATCCCCACCAAGATCTCAGTAAAAAAATGGTATTGTAAAATTCATTCGGGGGAGTTCCGGGGGTGTTAACATTTTCACAAGTTAGTGCTATTATTATAAGTAATGCCCGTTATTGCGTACACATACCACGTTTTTCGTAGAAAGTACGTACGAGATCTCGGATCTTTGATCGAATTTTCCAAACACCCCAATATATTTGTCGACACTCGACCTTTTTTGTACTTATTCCTATGTTTAGAATCTCCGACAGAATTTCTACATAGGCTGTTGTGGTATTGCAATAAAACATCCAGGTATGTTTATTGACAATTCGGACAAGATATTTTATTTTAGAGCGAGAATTTTTTTACTATTCCCGTGTAAAAATTAAAGATTTTTGGCCATCAATCGTCAAAACAGCCAGTGAGAAGATCAACACTTGATTGAATACTGCTTCTGGATGATATAATATCATTTATATTATGTTTTTGATGATAATGTGACGTTTGAATGCAGTAGATACAACATAGTTAAAACAACATTAGAATTAGGTAGATTACATTGTAACAAAGCCCAAAGTGAAATTCAAATAAATTTGGCATGAGTGTAACTTTTCTAAAGCAAGGATTGTTTTTTTCTAACATTTGTTGAAGATATTGAAGCATGGAAATGACTTTTTATGCATGAGACAATAATGGCATGAATTAACATTGGGTGTTTCAAAGCAGCTTATAACAAAAACATACCTCAGTAGAAACCATGAAAAATAATTCTTTTGGTGATCATAGTTCAATTTAATTAGTTAAAAGAAAATTATTTTTGTAATCTTGGGAAGATTGAAGTATCTGCTAATATTGAGTCAAACATTATTGCAATATAAAATAGTCCATTGCTATAATTCGACCAGATTTACTACTTGCTGTTGACTATACTAAACATTGGAAATCAAAAATTGGAATGTATCTTTCAAAAACAAAATCATTTATTTTAAAAAATTATAAATATTACTAAGTGTGTTTGTTTTGGTTTTGAATCATACACAAAATTATGCATAAAGCTTGAACTAATCTTTGAAAATTCATTGTCATTGAATATCATGTGTATAACAATAAAGATCAAGACAAAAAATTAAAGTACAATTATGAAAAATAGATGTCCCATAGCAAATAAGAATTATATTAAAAATTACTTACAAAAAACTAATTTTTTTCACCCATGATATTTTTTGCAAACCTCATGAATACTAGCCTTTGCATTTACATACTAGAAAATCATGTCAGTGTTTACAGTTTTTCATCCATTATCATCATATTTTTCATTGCTCTACATTGAATACATAGTTATTGCAATGTGAAATAAGTTTTTATGAATATGAAATTATGCTTTTTATTACCTGATGTGATTGTAATATGATCACCAACCTTTTGAAGGTTTTATAGTATATGCATGAGTTACTCAAACATGTCACTTGTTTTAGCTATTTAAACTTCTTGTCCTCAGAATAAAAAACTAAAATGGAAATTTGAGATTGCAAGTGAAAACACATACTTAGTTGTAATACAAAATAGATAAAGTTTTTTCATGCTAACAGGAATAAAAGCTAATTATTATTAAAAATGTTTACAAATTGACATGGAGTTCTTTTCCTTTTGCATTTCTGGGATTTTTTTCATTGGCATCAGTAAAGTCATATTCCATAATCAAGGTGTGGATTTGTTTTTTTAATTTTTGCCGTACCACATATCTCAATGCTAAGCTTTTAAAGTAGAGCTTGTTGTGTAACATGAATGTCATGAAATCAGCACTAAATGAGTCTTTTTGTGTTAAAATTAAACAAGAGACTATTCAATATTTTAAAGGGAGCATCCCATTTCTATCTTGCTTGTTCGGTATCTTTGGACAGAGGACAGACGATTTTGCTCGCCTATTTTTACCTTTTTCCCAATTTTGTTCGAAATAACTCTGTCACATTGAGTAAGTAGTACGATTCTGCTTGTTTTCATCAACACGCTAGCTGTTATTCTCATAATGGCGTCAGGAATCTTTTCTGGGGTTCATCATTGTTCATCATTATTATTTCTCTCAGTCCAAGTTCATGAATTTGCCCGGATGCATGCCAGACTTCAAACTTCTGTTATTAGTTAGTATGGTACTTACTTCTTATCTCTCTAAGTAGGGGAACGGCAAAAAGTAAAAAAAGTAACCTGCATGCACTTTTAGCTTTTGGATGCAATATTACTTAGCTTTTAGGCATCAATGATTATTCCTCTCTCCATCATAACCATCAAATAGCCATAATTCTTTTGATTTATGGATTATGGGCTTATTTTCCATAACCACTATCTTCTTAAGGAAAATTAAACAGAAAAGGCTTGGAAAAATGCCAAATGTTGCTTGTACAGATACAGATGCTTTGTACATGGAGATTGATTTGCATCAGTTCTATTGGATTAGATTGCTCTTGTCCTTTGGGTGTTTGTGACTTTATTGAGAAATATTGTATTTTTCCTCATTCAGTTGCAGCTATCTGATGCAGAAGAGAGATACATGTTGTGGTTGTGTTATTGGTTTTTGCAGGATTGACATCCTCCTGGACAGAAGAATGACTGCACCAGCAACAGAAACTCAAACAAACTATAATTGAAATATTCTTGATGCACTCCTTATGCACTAGATCAATATCCCAAATACAAGTTACATGGAAGACAGAAATGACAGTGAAGTATAGGTAATTGATTAAGCTATCAAGCATTGTTTTTTCTTGAGATATCATTACAGGATGCCAACAACCAAGGAAAGATGAAAGTATTCTTATGTCAAAAGTGTGCATTCAACAATTGAAATTACTTTGGTGTCTAGACTGTTTTAGTGCATATTTTCCTTAATTTTTTTGTGGTCTTGATAGCATTGCTGCTAAATAGCATCCCAGTTATGGTTATCTGCAGGGTTACCCTAGCAAGAAATGCTGAATCAGGCCAATTTTGGAGCTATGGAGCTTTTAAACACATGTTCTTGTATGCCATGAGCTGGAGATTGTAGTTACGATTTGTAGTAGTTGCACAATTGGGTTTAAAGTTCTACATTTTTCCATGTAGGAATCAGTTCTTGATTTGCATCCTTCCTATGTACATAAGATGATGGTCTAAGTACCATGCTTCAAATTACCAAGAAGTACATGCAAGCAAGGTGCAATAGTATGTACTTAGTAGTACTTTCTATTTATCATTTGTCATCTTTTAGATGTCTCATTTTGGATTCCAAGAGATCTCAACAAAACAACCAACAAATTATTTTTATAAGGTAGATACATGGGGTACTTCATGTAGTTAAATTCACTTTCTCTATCATTAGACTTTTGTCAAAGCCACATTTTACGTTCTTTCACACCTCATCATGGAGAAACCAAAAAATAATATCATGACCAGGTGCATGTCAATATCAATCTGATTCAGTATTTTGGCCCTTTTTGGTAGGGCTGACACTTCAAGTAACCATATATATTGTTTATAGTAAAAGTGAAACTGATATTTTGAGTATTTTTTTGTTTCTATTGATATTGTTAAAAAAAACTTTTCATCAGATGGTCTGACATTTCAAGAAGTAATGCATTATTTATGGATTTTTTTACTTTCAAAAGGCATGTGCCTTAAAGCATGAATTACAAAAAGCCAACAGAAAATTAGTTGAAATTGAAAGCTTTCACAATTAATAAAATGGATTTAATAATTCCATAAAATTTAAAAATCCTTTTGTAGAATTCTCTCATTGATTCATTTGGGCAACAGCTCATATAAATTATGAACATTGGTTTGATCAGGAGCCAAAAATATCAAACAATCAAGATGAAAATTCAACATACAAAAATATCAAACATGTTAGTGATGGTGCAATATATTATATTGAAAAGGACATTGTCTGTATTTGAAATGTACATAAAAGTGGAAAACTGAAAATTCACACCAACTGAAGTTAAAAGTGGATGTTCATTTTGTAGAGATAACTAGTGAATTCAACCACTATTGAAGAAAATTGAATAAACCACTATTTTCATTCCTTGGTATCACCAAAAATCAGAACAAAGGGAAAACAATCATCAATTTCTTTCAGAAGAGATACGAAAACTGAATATATTCAATGGTCTTATGTAGATTATGCCTACTATGTAGATGAGAGGCAATACATCAAGGAAAAAACTTAACAAAAACTTTGTTTTGATAATTTTCTCTGGAACCAATCCAAAAATGGTATGTGGTTTATCAGCAAATAGGCAAACAGGCAAACAGACAAACAGACAAACAGTAAGATGAGACAGAAACTAGTTATCCAAAGAAGGAAATCTCAAAAATAAAACGAAGAATTATTATCCATTGACTGCCAAGTCTTGTTGTTCAATTTGACTTTGGGTTGCCAGAAATGGTCCTCCTGTTTTTGATGTTCTTGTGTATTTATTGATAATATTTTTTTGTTTCTAATTTCTTGTGCTTGGTGCCAATTTATCATACCTTAAAACCAAAAACTTTGGATTCTTGTCTAAAATCACTTGTTTTCTAGAATATTTTTTCTGCATCTTCATCTCCACCACTCAATTAGTTACATACATATCAAAATCAAAACTAATTTCATATTTTTCAAATTTAATGCAATTGTTGTTGAAATAAAATGAAAACTAAAAATTTTCCTCATTTGAAAAAAATACCTAATTACTGGCCACAATGTAGTTATCATATATATGTTTGTTGAAAATTTTTCATCTATTTTGCTATCAAATCATATAACACATAACACTGTTTTGCAAACAAATAATAAATCAATAGGTGTAGACTATCCATGCATTTTGTATGACCTTTATCTATGGTGTCGCATGGCCTAAAATCTATGGCTATTGTCTAGTGTAGATCTAGAAAGATATAGTATCTTTTTGATATTTTCTGCATTGTGGCTTTGTCAAGGTTGAATTGAGAAGCAACAAGTATTGTAAAGCTTCCATCTTCCATCATTGCTCTTGCACAAAATCCCGTACCTAGTAGAATTTTAGAGTGCAGCTCATCCCATTAATTTTTGTTTTTTTGTTTGCTTGTAAAAATATTTTCCATCTCCATCTTTAGAATAAACTTTCAGTTGCTCATATTATTTCAAGAGAGAAAATCAGAGCTAATCAGAGGCAAGGCAAGTGAGTACTTTATCCTGCATTTCCCTGTCTTTGGTTAATCAATTATTTCACTAAAACTTCTTACAAAAGCAAGAAATCAATTATAAATCACAATGGCTGGACATAACATTGTCTCCGTTTCTCGATTTATTTGTTCTATAGCACTCCTTGGCTTTGTTACTAAAAAAGCCCAGGGGTTTCAAGAATTGTACCAGCTCTGTGGCTCCAACAAGACTGATATTTTAAACTCTGGCATGGCCACAGCTATTTCTAAGCACCTGGCTATATATACAAAGTGGGCAATGCTGGTAATGCTCAAAATGTTAATGTCCCAATCCATGATGCACCAGAAAACGTACTGGATATACAAGATAATACACCTGGTGATACTCCTGATGGACCCCAAGATCCCAACCAGACCAACTGTCTGCTCTAAGCCGTCTCTAAAACTGATTGCAGCTCCATACTCCCTGGGTGCATCTGGCAAAAGGAACCCATTACGGGATTGCACATGACTGCTTCTGCAGCAAGTTGTAGGGGTTCGATGCCATTTTTTACTTGCAGCTTGTCAGATTTGTTGGATTTGTTGAAGATGGATAAAAAAATTGATATGATGAGGAGTAATGAAAAGGAAGAATAGAATGATTCATATTTTGAGGAAGTTGAGGATCAAGACATGTTTCTGGTAATAGGAATAGAATCAAGTGATGAAACAGTGGAAATATTTTGAGATGAAAGAGAGTGAAAGAAGTTGTTCTTCAGTTGTAGTAGATGCGTTGTTAGCTATGCACTTTTGCCTTCATGTACAGTCAAATTTGAAAATTCTCTCATTCAAAAGTCTTGCAGAATTTTAGTCTGCTGTGTAGTATTTTGAATTAAATTAATGTGGTCATTTTTATCTAAAAAATTCCTACAAAAATATGAGTTAGTATGAAATGTTCAAAGCATTAATATAAGTTGTTGAAAGGTAAATCAAAGAAAGAAGATTTTTTATCCAATTGCAACTTTTATTATTTAGAGAAACTTATAGAATTATTAGGCTTGAATTCATCACTGTGAACAACATTGGTGGTATGTGACAAGACAGCAAAGAATCCTGAGCCAAGAGAGGATATTGATTGATGGTAAAGCACCTTATTGGCAATATATTTTATTTCTGAGTAACATCACTGTTTCATTGCTTGATTTCATTTCAATGGCACCAAGGTCTATAAATCAAAACTTTCTTCCATAATATCGTCCCCAATCATTATACAGGCAGCTCCTTACAACCATATCTACCAACAACTGTAGAAATCTAATGAGCACAAAGTAATATATGACATAGTGATAAGTGATAGCCATGCACAGTTCTACATTGGGATCCTTAAACCAAACTCACCCATGGAAAATATTGCTGTCCACTGTCCAATACTCTATTTTGGAGACACAAACATAGGAGATGAGTTACTTTGTTAGATTTGAGTCTTGGATGCCATCAGTTTAAATGCTAGGTACATCATCTGATGCTTTTTGTGCACTGCTATGTTTATTTTCAACTACATCATACACATGTGTAACATTGTCAGTATTGCTAGGTGCTCCAGAAATTCCCATGACTGAGCCAAAATTCTTTGTATTTTTGTTCTTACATCAGAGCTGTCAAGTTGGTACACCTCTTTCAAACCTCAGTGGAAATTACAACAAGATTCACATATTATCTATCAGGCATTGGGAAATGAAAAATCATGATTGGCTATCACAGTTTCTAATTATCTTTTTTTCTCTTCAAGAATGAAGTGACAAAAATAAAAGAGTGAAATAATAGGACATTAAAGATTAATAATTCACTCACCTTGTTTCTGTTATTTTGACTTGAAGTATGTGACTTTATATTATAATTTATATGATGTTCAAGAGAGAGTTTTATTTTAGTTTTATGTATTTTGGTCATTTCCAAGAAATAGAAACATGGAGAACATAATATAATAAAAAAAATTGATAAAACAAGACAGTGTAAATTGGCTCTCTGTTGTTTGTAAAATGATAGCTTTGAGTCAGTGGTGACAATGTCAAACAACTTTCCAGTGCTATTTGTACTATTTGTTTCCAATAATTCTACTAAAGAACAATGATGAACCTTGCATTGCATCTCTAGAATATTCAATTCCTGTATACGTATTATGGAATCAAAGTCTTCAAAGACAAATCAAAGAGTGTAATGCTTCAAAACCATCTTTGTCAATATAATAGTTCTTCTTTGAAACAAACAACACAAAAGTGAATGATAATACAAATGAGTAATAAGCCAACATTTTTGGTGCATTCACACTAGTTGTGTGTGTGGACTTACATGGGAATGGGAATGAAAATTATTGACCTAACTTGTTGATTCTCTATCTGGAAATGTCACTTGGGTACTATAGTCTATAGTTGACAGGTAGGCAAGATGATTGTAAGGACAAATCATTCTTGAAATTTTGCTTCTTCTTTCTATAAATGACACTGGTCATTGGTTAAATACTCACTCACTGTTGTCTTTTGTATTATTATTAGATAAAAAACAGTAAAAAATAATGCTAATAAAGCTTTGACACAAAGGGAATCATATACATGTGTTTCCATGGCATTTTAATTTAAATAGACTTTGGAGCTATGTAGAAACAATTAAATAGAGAAAAATTCTGAATGATAGTAGGCAGCAGTAGTTCAAGTCCTTTATGACTTTGGTCAACACCTTTAGGTTTAGTTCAGGGATTAACTGCTACACCAAACATAAAAGATTGTCATTACTCTTTGGTCATTGGAAATTGAAAAATCAGTTGACCATGGTGCAATGATTCAATGGTCTATTTTACCTGTTTTGAATATTGTGTTTAATTTAAGATGCCCAGTATTGTAGTTGTGGCAAGACTCTCATTGACTCTGAGGCTTGGGACACCCAATATTAACTATCTATGCTCTTGACAGTAAAAGATTATTGACTCTATGCCAGTATAAAGTATTGTGCATGCAAAACACAAGTGGCAAAATGCCTTTGGGAGCTCATTTGCTAGGTATAGCTGCAATCAAAAATCTTTATGTTCATTGATTTCATTTGGTTTGAGGATAAAAATGGCATGCTGTATGCATGTGAAAAAGAAGGGGCTAAGTATGGTTGGATCTTAAGTTTTTCACAAACTTGAACACTCACCAAGTCCTGTTTTGATCCCTTACTATAAAGGTTCTTGTCATCCAGATCTTTTTGACATACAATAACAGATATTTCTGCAATGGGGTCAAATGAAACTCTTTTATCAGACACAGAAAAATATTCTTTAAAGGATTCTCAATTTAACATCAACTCATTCACTGAATCAAAATTCATGGCATCACTTCCATGAGGAACAAAGAGTAGGATGTGGCAGCCTCTTCTGGAATCAGGCAATTATTGGCATGTGGAGACATAATATACTCTACAATATTTAAACCACTCAGAACAAAAAATTAAATATTGTAATTGTCTTGAAAGTTATTTTAAGGCAAGTGATTCCAAAATGATTAGATGCCACCAGTAGTTGCTTCCATAACTTCCATTCTTCTTGTGCTGTGCTTGAAACTACATCTGGATAAATTAATTGAAAAATGTGACTGAACACTTCTTTAGTGGCTTTTCCAGGAGGAATGAAAAAAATGTTGCTCCTGGTTTTCAGAATATTCTTGTGGGCATGGTATACAATGCCATCAACCTTGAATTTAATGTCCAAGTCTTCTTCATTTTTCAGAAGTTTCAACAAATCCCTCCTAACACTATTATGATCTTTTCTGATGTTGTTTCTATTAATGATGAATGGATTCGGACAAATGAATCTCTGTAGATCACACCATTAAAAAGAATTCCATTGGCATTGTCTAGAAAGAAGAATTGGCTGCACAAATTTCTTCAGTTGGATCTTGTACTTGATATGATTACAGTTTTGGAGTAGTAAGTCTTGGCTATGTTGTGTTTTTTGTCACTGATTACCAGTGTGCCAATTAAAATCAACATCAAACAAACTTAAGTGCATCATTGCCCCAATAAATCCAAGTCTTGCCTGTGGTGTCAGCAGTCCCACCTTTATACATGTGGAGACTGTATGTATTGCCTTCAGAATTATTTGCAGTCACCATTGTGCATTGACTTGAATCAAAAGAGAGATGAGCAAAATTAGAGAATACAAATGGAATAGCATAATGCTTTAGAATCAATGTGCAACAGAAAAAATCATTTATCCCAGTAGTAATATTAAGAATGTTACATTAAAATTAAACCAAAAGTATGAATTATGATTTATTTAAAAGTTTGATCTGAATATTCTGAAGAGATATATGTAGAGAGGCCGTTCACTACAAAATCCCATGTATTACAATTTAGAAGTAGTATTATGTTCCACATTTGCTGAAAAATTTTATTAAAATTTGATAGATGGATACCACGGGGGTATTCTGAAAAATCGCTACCAAGTACGCCACCGGCAATATATTTCAATATCCCGGCATCGAACGCACTTGTTTTCGATGATTTTTATTAACTATAAAGTTTAAAAACAATTTAAAAGCTATAACGATCGTTTTCTTACTTTAAGATATTAATTCTATCAGTGAATTTGATTTTTTTCTCATTTTTTACTTTTTTGGAAAATAAATAAGTAAAATTAATTATTATATTCTTTTGAGAATCTT